>OZ010599.1:94974738-94989738 GCA_963932145.1 Acanthosepion lycidas
AAAGAGTGAAAGGAAAAAAAAAGAAAAAGAGTGAAAGGGAAAAAAAAAGAAAAAGAGTGAAAGGGAAAAAAAAAAGAAAAAGAGGGAAAAAAAAAAGAAAAAGAGGGAAAAAAAAAAGAAAAAGAGTGAAAGGGAAAAAAAAAAAAAAAAAAAAAAAGAGTGAAAGGGAAAAAAAAAAAAAAAGAAAAAAGAGTGAAAGGGAAAAAAAAAAAAAAAGAAAAAAGAGTGAAAGGGAAAAAAAAAAAAAAAAGAAAAAAGAGTGAAAGGGGGAGAAAAAGAGTGAAAGGGGAAAAAAAAAAGAGAAAAAGAGTGAAAGGGGAAAAAAAAAAGAAAGAGTGAAAGGGGAAAAAAAAAAGAAAGAGAGTGAAAGGGAAAAAAAAAGAAAAAGAGTGAAAGGGAAAAAAAAAGAAAAAGAGTGAAAGGGAAAAAAAAAGAAAAAGAGTGAAAGGGAAAAAAAAAGAAAAAGAGTGAAAGGGAGAAAAAAAAGAAAAAGAGTGAAAGGGAAAAAAAAAGAAAAAGAGTGAAAGGGGAAAAAAAAAAAAAAAAGAAAAAAGAGTGAAAGGGAAAAAAAAAAAAAAGAGAAAAAGAGTGAAAGGGGGAGAAAAAGAGTGAAAGGGGAAAAAAAAAAGAGAAAAAGAGTGAAAGGGAAAAAAAAAAGAAAGAGTGAAAGGGAAAAAAAAGAAAAAGAGTGAAAGGGAAAAAAAAAGAAAAAGAGTGAAAGGGAAAAAAAAAGAAAAAGAGTGAAAGGGAAAAAAAAAGAAAAAGAGTGAAAGGGAAAAAAAAAGAAAAAGAGTGAAAGGGAAAAAAAAAGAAAAAGAGTGAAAGGGAAAAAAAAAGAAAAAGAGTGAAAGGGAAAAAAAAAGAAAAAGAGTGAAAGGGAAAAAAAAAGAAAAAGAGTGAAAGGGAAAAAAAAAGAAAAAGAGTGAAAGGGAAAAAAAAAGAAAAAGAGTGAAAGGGAAAAAAAAAGAAAAAGAGTGAAAGGGAAAAAAAAAGAAAAAGAGTGAAAGGGAAAAAAAAAGAAAAAGAGTGAAAGGGAAAAAAAAAGAAAAAGAGTGAAAGGGAAAAAAAAAGAAAAAGAGTGAAAGGGAAAAAAAAAAGAAAAAGAGTGAAAGGGAAAAAAAAAGAAAAAGAGTGAAAGGGAAAAAAAAAGAAAAAGAGTGAAAGGGAAAAAAAAAAGAAAAAGAGTGAAAGGGAAAAAAAAAGAAAAAGAGTGAAAGGGAAAAAAAAAAGAAAAAGAGTGAAAGGAAAAAAAAAAAGAAAAAGAGTGAAAGGGAAAAAAAAAAAAGAAAAAGAGTGAAAGGGGAAAAAAAAAGAGAAAAAGAGTGAAAGGGGGAGAAAAAGAGTGAAAGGGGGAGAAAAAGAGTGAAAGGGGGAGAAAAAGAGTGAAAGGGAAAAAAAAAGAGAAAAAGAGTGAAAGGGGAAAAAAAAAAAAAGAAAAAAGAGTGAAAGGGAAAAAAAAAAAAAAGAAAAAGAGTGAAAGGGAAAAAAAAAAAAGAAAAAGAGTGAAAGGGGAAAAAAAAAAAGAAAAAGAGTGAAAGGGGAAAAAAAAAAAAAAGAAAAAAGAGTGAAAGGGAAAAAAAAAAGAAAAAGAGTGAAAGGGAAAAAAAAAAAGAAAAAGAGTGAAAGGGAAAAAAAAAAAGAAAAAGAGTGAAAGGGAAAAAAAAAAGAAAGAGTGAAAGGGAAAAAAAAAAGAAAGAGTGAAAGGGAAAAAAAAAAGAGAAAAAGAGTGAAAGGGAAAAAAAAAAGAGTGAAAGGGAAAAAAAAAAGAGAAAAAGAGTGAAAGGGAAAAAAAAAAGAGAAAAAGAGTGAAAGGGAAAAAAAAAAGAGAAAAAGAGTGAAAGGGAAAAAAAAAAGAGAAAAAGAGTGAAAGGGAAAAAAAAAAGAGAAAAAGAGTGAAAGGGAAAAAAAAAGAAAAAGAGTGAAAGGGAAAAAAAAAGAAAAAGAGTGAAAGGGAAAAAAAAAAGAAAAAGAGTGAAAGGGAAAAAAAAAAGAAAAAGAGTGAAAGGGAAAAAAAAAAGAAAAAGAGTGAAAAGGAAAAAAAAAAGAAAAAGAGTGAAAGGGAAAAAAAAAGAAAAAGAGTGAAAGGGAAAAAAAAAGAAAAAGAGTGAAAGGAAAAAAAAAAAAAAAGAAAAAAGAGTGAAAGGGAAAAAAAAAAAAAAAGAAAAAAGAGTGAAAGGGGGAGAAAAAGAGTGAAAGGGGAAAAAAAAAAGAGAAAAAGAGTGAAAGGGGAAAAAAAAAAGAAAGAGTGAAAGGGGAAAAAAAAAAGAAAGAGAGTGAAAGGGAAAAAAAAAGAAAAAGAGTGAAAGGGAAAAAAAAAGAAAAAGAGTGAAAGGGAGAAAAAAAAGAAAAAGAGTGAAAGGGAAAAAAAAAGAAAAAGAGTGAAAGGGGAAAAAAAAAAAAAAAAAGAAAAAAGAGTGAAAGGGAAAAAAAAAAAAAAAGAAAAAAGAGTGAAAGGGGGAGAAAAAGAGTGAAAGGGGAAAAAAAAAAGAGAAAAAGAGTGAAAGGGAAAAAAAAAAGAAAGAGTGAAAGGGAAAAAAAAGAAAAAGAGTGAAAGGGAAAAAAAAGAAAAAGAGTGAAAGGGAAAAAAAAGAAAAAGAGTGAAAGGGAAAAAAAAAGAAAAAGAGTGAAAGGGAAAAAAAAAGAAAAAGAGTGAAAGGGAAAAAAAAAGAAAAAGAGTGAAAGGGAAAAAAAAAGAAAAAGAGTGAAAGGGAAAAAAAAAGAAAAAGAGTGAAAGGGAAAAAAAAAGAAAAAGAGTGAAAGGGAAAAAAAAAAGAAAAAGAGTGAAAGGAAAAAAAAAAAGAAAAAGAGTGAAAGGGAAAAAAAAAAAAGAAAAAGAGTGAAAGGGGAAAAAAAAAGAGAAAAAGAGTGAAAGGGGGAGAAAAAGAGTGAAAGGGGGAGAAAAAGAGTGAAAGGGAAAAAAAAAGAGAAAAAGAGTGAAAGGGGAAAAAAAAAAAAAGAAAAAAGAGTGAAAGGGAAAAAAAAAAAAAGAAAAAGAGTGAAAGGGGAAAAAAAAAAAGAAAAAGAGTGAAAGGGAAAAAAAAAAGAAAAAGAGTGAAAGGGAAAAAAAAAAGAAAAAGAGTGAAAGGGAAAAAAAAAAAGAAAAAGAGTGAAAGGGAAAAAAAAAAAGAAAAAGAGTGAAAGGGAAAAAAAAAAAGAAAAAGAGTGAAAGGGAAAAAAAAAAGAAAGAGTGAAAGGGAAAAAAAAAAGAGAAAAAGAGTGAAAGGGAAAAAAAAAAAGAGAAAAAGAGTGAAAGGGAAAAAAAAAAAGAGAAAAAGAGTGAAAGGGAAAAAAAAAAAAGAAAGTGAAAGAAAAGAGAAGAGAAAAGAGAAAAGAGAAGAGAAAAGAGAAGAGAAGAGAAAAGAGAAAAGAAGAGAAAAGAGAAAAGAAAAAAGAAGAGAAAAGAAAAAAGAAGAGAAAAGAAAAAAGAAGAGAAAAGAAAAAAGAAGAGAAAAGAAAAAAGAAGAGAAAAGAAAAAAGAAGAGAAAGAGAAAAAAGAAAAAGAGAAAAGAGAAAAAAGAGAAAAGAGAAAAAAGAGAAAAGAGAAAAAAGAGAAAAGAGAAAAAAGAGAAAAGAGAAAAAAGAGAAAAGAGAAAAGAGAAAAGAAAAAAGAGAAAAGAAAAAAGAGAAAAGAAAAAAGAGAAAAGAAAAAAGAAAAAAGAAAAGAAAAAAGAGAAAAGAAAAAAGAGAAAAGAAAAAAGAGAAAAGAAAAAAGAGAAAAGAAAAAAGAGAAAATAGAAAAGGACAAGAAAAGAAAAGGAGAAAATAGAAAAGGACAAGGACAAGAAAAGAAAAGGAGAAAATAGAAAAGGACAAGGACAAGAAAAGAAAAGGAGAAAATAGAAAAGGACAAGGACAAGAAAAGAAAAGGAGAAAATAGAAAAGGACAAGAAAATAGAAAAGGACAAGAAAATAGAAAAGGACAAGAAAATAGAAAAGGACAAGAAAATAGAAAAGGACAAGAAAATAGAAAAGGACAAGAAAATAGAAAAGGACAAGAAAATAGAAAAGGACAAGAAAATAGAAAAGGACAAGAAAATAGAAAAGGACAAGAAAATAGAAAAGGACAAGAAAATAGAAAAGGACAAGAAAATAGAAAAGGACAAGAAAATAGAAAAGGACAAGAAAATAGAAAAGGACAAGAAAATAGAAAAGGACAAGAAAATAGAAAAGGACAAGAAAATAGAAAAGGACAAGAAAATAGAAAAGGACAAGAAAATAGAAAAGGACAAGAAAATAGAAAAGGACAAGAAAATAGAAAAGGACAAGAAAATAGAAAAGGACAAGAAAATAGAAAAGGACAAGAAAATAGAAAAGGACGAGAAAATAGAAAAGGACGAGAAAATAGAAAAGGACGAGAAAATAGAAAAGGACGAGAAAATAGAAAAGGACAAGAAAATAGAAAAGGAGAAAATAGAAAAGGAGAAAATAGAAAAGGAGAAAATAGAAAAGGACAAGAAAAGAAAAGGAGAAGAAAAGAAAAGGAGAAGAAAAGAAAAGGAGAAGAAAAGAAAAGGAGAAGAAAAGAAAAGGAGAAAAAAAAGAGAAACATTACATTTATGATCTGGAGGGCATAATCTATAGTAACATTAAAAGGATTTGTAAAAATCATTATTTCTGGTTGCAATGCCTCTTGAGCTGCAGTTCCAATTGTTGTTTGTCATATATACAGTGTCTGTTAGAGGAAAAGTTATTGCACCTGCAATAATCACATTCATATCACACACGTCATTCAGTAATCCTCTACCTTGAGTGGCTCTTTTGCTTTGTATTTCATGAACTTGAATTTATTATAATTTTTATTCTATCTTAATATTTTTGACTTCTATCAGGACATACTGGGTCAATACACACTTTGCTATCAAGAGCAAACCTCCACATATGAAGAATATTGTTTTAGGAGTTTAAGAGCTGAAGCAATTAAAGTGGTTTTCATAAAATATGTAAAGTTTCTTTGTCCAGCATTCACTGCCATACAGGAAATCAGGCATTATGTAGCAGTCCAAACATATTACTTATAAGGCCTTATATCGCTGTCACACGAGAACAATTAGGTGATTGTGAAAAATGTACTCTTCAAATAAATCTTCTGCAATTATTTTCCTTGTAGTCTATCACTTGAAAAAATGAATCTTTAATTTTGTTGATTTGCATTATTAAATATGCAAATAAATGATATTGCTTGGGACATTATGAGAGAGAGTGAGAAAGGAGAGAGTGTAAAAAGAAAGAGGAGAGAGAGAGTGTAAAAAGAAAGAGGAGAGAGAGAGTGTAAAAAGAAAGAGGAGAGAGAGAGTGTAAAAAGAAAGAGGAGAGAGAGAGTGTAAAAAGAAAGAGGAGAGAGAGAGTGTAAAAAGAAAGAGGAGAGAGAGAGTGTAAAAAGAAAGAGGAGAGAGAGAGTGTAAAAAGAAAGAGGAGAGAGAGAGTGTAAAAAGAAAGAGGAGAGAGAGAGTGTAAAAAGAAAGAGGAGAGAGAGAGTGTAAAAAGAAAGAGGAGAGAGAGAGTGTAAAAAGAAAGAGGAGAGAGAGAGTGTAAAAAGAAAGAGGAGAGAGAGAGTGTAAAAAGAAAGAGGAGAGAGAGAGTGTAAAAAGAAAGAGGAGAGAGAGAGTGTAAAAAGAAAGAGGAGAGAGAGAGTGTAAAAAGAAAGAGGAGAGAGAGAGTGTAAAAAGAAAGAGGAGAGAGAGAGTGTAAAAAGAAAGAGGAGAGAGAGAGTGTAAAAAGAAAGAGGAGAGAGAGAGTGTAAAAAGAAAGAGGAGAGAGAGAGTGTAAAAAGAAAGAGGAGAGAGAGAGTGTAAAAAGAAAGAGGAGAGAGAGAGTGTAAAAAGAAAGAGGAGAGAGAGAGTGTAAAAAGAAAGAGGAGAGTGTAAAAAGAAAGAGGAGAGTGTAAAAAGAAAGAGGAGAGAGAGAGTGTAAAAAGAAAGAGGAGAGAGAGAGTGTAAAAAGAAAGAGGAGAGAGAGAGTGTAAAAAGAAAGAGGAGAGAGAGAGAGTGTAAAAAGAAAGAGGAGAGAGAGAGAGTGTAAAAAGAAAGAGGAGAGAGAGAGAGTGTAAAAAGAAAGAGGAGAGAGAGAGAGTGTAAAAAGAAAGAGGAGAGAGAGAGAGTGTAAAAAGAAAGAGGAGAGAGAGAGAGTGTAAAAAGAAAGAGGAGAGAGAGAGAGTGTAAAAAGAAAGAGGAGAGAGAGAGAGTGTAAAAAGAAAGAGGAGAGAGAGAGAGTGTAAAAAGAAAGAGGAGAGAGAGAGAGTGTAAAAAGAAAGAGGAGAGAGAGAGAGTGTAAAAAGAAAGAGGAGAGAGAGAGAGTGTAAAAAGAAAGAGGAGAGAGAGAGAGTGTAAAAAGAAAGAGGAGAGAGAGAGAGTGTAAAAAGAAAGAGGAGAGAGAGAGAGTGTAAAAAGAAAGAGGAGAGAGAGAGAGTGTAAAAAGAAAGAGGAGAGAGAGAGAGTGTAAAAAGAAAGAGGAGAGAGAGAGAGTGTAAAAAGAAAGAGGAGAGAGAGAGAGTGTAAAAAGAAAGAGGAGAGAGAGAGTGTAAAAAGAAAGAGGAGAGAGAGAGTGTAAAAAGAAAGAGGAGAGAGAGAGTGTAAAAAGAAAGAGGAGAGAGAGAGTGTAAAAAGAAAGAGGAGAGAGAGAGTGTAAAAAGAAAGAGGAGAGAGAGAGTGTAAAAAGAAAGAGGAGAGAGAGAGAGTGTAAAAAGAAAGAGGAGAGAGAGAGTGTAAAAAGAAAGAGGAGAGAGAGCAAAAAGTAATTTAAAAAACAAGAGCCCCCCAAAAAAAAAAAAAAAAAAAAAAAAAAACAGAATTAAGCTGAGGGTGAAGAGAAAACCAATGCCAGTTCAAATTTCAGTTAAAGCTGAATATTGCGGGCATTAATTCAGTTCTCTTTTCATTCTGTCTCATCACCACATTTTATATTGACAAAATATTTTATGATTGTTAACCTAAGATGGCTGACAAAGGAAATGAGTTAGGAATTACATTGGTAAATTGCTCTCCTATCCCTTCTCTACCCGCCCATGTAGAAACAACTAGACATTGTTGTCTCCCTAGTCAACTTTGAAAAAGGACAAGATGATAAAATTATTTCCAAATACTCTATATTTTTCCTCTCTTTTTTCATGTTAATGTCCACCCAAATACAAGGCTCAAGAGCCACTCAAAGCAGAGGGTTACTGTGTGGTGTTGTAGGCATGATGTCAAGATTGTTGTGATTGAGAAAACATCCTTCTGGGTGTCTGTTCCACTAAGGATGCGCATATGCTGCTCATGGTTGTCAGCATACAAGGTGCTTGCATGTGGGGTGACCATCTGTACTTGCACAGCTCATAGCATAGTTGCAAGTTTGAGCACTGCTGGCACCGGTTGTTGCCATTTGAGCAAGTGAGCATGATATGCACCAAGGTGGTCATCAGCTGAACATGCACCTCTCATTTCGGGAAAAATTGCAGAAATAAAATTTGCAAACAAACTAAACCTATCCCATTCCTAGTTTCTCAATGTTCCGCAATGATTTTGTTGTACATTCAGTTTTGATTCTGCTTCTTTTTTTATTTTCATATACAAGTTCAAAAGTTGTTGAAGGATGCTTTAACATATTTTTACTACATGTTCCAAAAAGTAAGATTCAAGATAAACCTTTCCAAAACAGAAACTGAGCTAGAATTGAAACAAAAGCAGTTATAGCACCTATCCTGAATCCATCATAAGCATTCAGGAGGTGGAATTAGTAAATACTAAACACATGGATGCATGGATCAGTTATAACCAATTTAGTAGAAAATAAGGAAATTGAATATAGAATAGGGTGTGCTAAGCATAGTTTGATGCTACAAAATTCAAAATATTAACCTATCAACCCAAAATTCAAAATATTAACCTATCAACCCAAAATTCAAAATATTAACCTATCAACCCAAAATTCAAAATATTAACTTATGAACTCCAGTCACATTCTTAATATTTAGCACTCTGCATTTATAAACATTACTTTCTCTTTTACTGTATATGGAATCACCTCAAAATATAGGTTTTTATTTATTAGTTGTATATATTTCAAATTGCCATAGCTTGGCTCTCAATTTCAGTCAAGATTGTTTTAGGTGTTGCCATAAAAGTATATGACTACAAAACTAAGAAATTCAAATTTAAATCATCCCTACAGAGTTCTAAAGGTTAAACATCCTTATCAGATCAAGGCTCTCATATGAATGTCATGCATGGTATCCAACTATCAGCTGTATTTTTTTTTTAGCATTTCACCCTAAGCAAGGCAGGAGATTACAGAGAGTGAAAGTGAGAGAAAAGACTGGTCATAAGGGGGATTGAGAAAAGGATAAAAGCTGAATTATGTTCAACAGATGATGGCAATTGACATTGCATTTAAATTTTTCAAGATTGTAGTTATCAGGGAAACAAGAAGAAAGAAGTTTCATTGTTGGGAGGTGCAAGAAAAGAAACCGTTGGAGTAGAAGCGGCAATTACATTTAACTATTTCAACAGTAAAAAGCGAAAGAGGAGAGGAAAAGAAAAGAAACAAACAACAAGAGGAAAACAAACAACAAGAGGAAAACAAACAACAAGAGGAAAACAAACAACAAGAGGAAAACAAACAACAAGAGGAAAACAAACAACAAGAGGAAAACAAACAACAAGAGGAAAACAAACAACAAGAGGAAAACAAACAACAAGAGGAAAACAAACAACAAGAGGAAAACAAACAACAAGAGGAAAACAAACAACAAGAGGAAAACAAACAACAAGAGGAAAACAAACAACAAGAGGAAAACAAACAACAAGAGGAAAACAAACAACAAGAGGAAAACAAACAACAAGAGGAAAAGAAAAAACAAACAACAAGAGGAAAAGAAAAAACAAACAACAAGAGGAAAAGAAAAAACAAACAACAAGAGGAAAAGAAAAAACAAACAACAAGAGGAAAAGAAAAAACAAACAACAAGAGGAAAAGAAAAAACAAACAACAAGAGGAAAAGAAAAAACAAACAACAAGAGGAAAAGAAAAAACAAACAAGAGGAAAAGAAAAAACAAACAAGAGGAAAAGAAAAAACAAACAAGAGGAAAAGAAAAAACAAACAACAAGAGGAAAAGAAAAAAAAAAAAAAGTGGTTAAAAGGATATCATTCTTCCTAAAGATAATGGAAGCCGACATTGAGGCTCAATAAAAGATCAAATTGGTTGATTGGAACAATCTACATAAAGTTTATATTTAGCAGATTTCACACGTTCAAATGTCATTTCATAGAAATACAGAAATGCTTTCTTACGGACAAAAAACTGAAGTTGAAATCAAATCTGCATTATCAAATCTTACTTCCCTCTCTGCTTTTCTCTCTACTGCACTCTTTCTGTCTGCCTCAACAATCCCTTTGTGTCTATACGTCCCCCTCTCTCTCTCTCTCATCCTGTTTTACTCTCAATGACCCTGTTTGCCTCTCCAACCCCTTCCTGTGTCCCTCTCTCTTTTTTACTGTGTGTGTGTGTGTGTGTGTGTGTGTGTCTCTTTCTAGTTCTATTTCAAGCAAGCATGACAACTATATTAATATATAGATAATCCCAAAATTAAAGCTGAAACTAATAGATAATGAAGCAGTTTTTTTTTTTTTTTTTAAATTCATAAAATAATCATTTTATCATAGTTCACTAATTTTAATTATATAACATATTTAAGGACATGGCATGTGGAACTAGAACAGTCTACCCCAGCAAGTGAAATAAAGTGTTCAGTTCGACATTCCAAAGACCTGAAGAAGGATGGAGTGTACAACGGCTGAAACGTTGTGATAAATATGGCAAAGATGAGGACAATAGTTCAAACAATGACGTAATAATGTTGTTTTTTGACGTATTTTTTAACGTCAAAAAGCAACATTATTACGTCATTATTTTTGCAACAACCTAATAAATAGTGTACATAATACCTCATCTCAGACACTTTCAAAGAAGAGTTGATATTTTTGGGTGGGGAAGTTGGAAATAGGAACAAATATCAAATTGACCGATTTTGCTGGTATTAGGAAATGGAAAGTAATTATCAAAAAGTAAAGCTGAACATCTTGACGGACATGCAGGCTCTTTCCAACAGATAGAATCACTCGTTATTTCCATGGTAAATGTTCACTCAAGTTTTATTATTTAGGGCCACTGGTTCAGACCTTTACAGCTAGGATGCTTAATTCTACTTCCATGGAGACAGATCATTCATTCCCTCTGTATTTCAACTGTAAAAAAAAGTTCCATTTCTACAGCCTCTACCCTCCCCACCAAGAACTTCTACTTTGTGAAAAAAATTCCAACATGGATGCTTTCCTGAACACTACAATGTTAACCTCTTCTAGTGAAGTGTCAATTATTACCTGCACTGAATGAATGTTTGGATGGATTTCTTTAATAAATCCTATCAGTGATGAGACAGCTTACATAAATGGCTAGTAAATAATTTGCAATGCATTCCTATAGTAAAATCATTTGCAATGAATTTCTATCTATGCTTTTAGTATTTGCTATGTCACTATATATGTAATTATTAGAGGGAATGAAAGTTTGGATGGATTTCTTTAATAAATCCTATCAGTCATAAAACAGCTTATATAAATGGCTAGTAAATAATTTGCAATGCATTCCTATAGTGAAATCATTTCTAATGTATTTCTATGTATGCTTTTAATATTTGCTATGTCACTATATATGTAATCATTAGAGGGAATGAAAGTTTGGATGGATTTCTTTAATAAATCCTATCAGTGATAAGACAGCTTATATAAATGGCTAGTAAATAATTTGCAATGCATTCCTATAGTAAAATCATTTCCAATGAATTTCTATCTATGCTTTTAGTATTTGCTATGTCATTATATGTGTAATCATTAGAGGGAATGAAAGTTTGGATGGATTTGTTTAATAAATCCTATCAGTGATACCCTTGCAAAAGGCATGAATCCATCTCTTCCCCCCAGATATTGGTTGAATAGCAGGACAGATGGGATCCTATAGACTTGAATTGCAACCTGACTACAGCAGAAAGAAACAGCAACATACTGCAGGAAAATCTTCTGCTTAATCATGAATTGAAAGAGTTATGATTGCCTGAGCGTGTATGGAGTATGGCACTGAATTGACGGACTGAGCCATAATTACCTGTTACATGAATGTCAGTCTTATGTATGAAATTTGCTCAATTTGTTGTTTTTTTTTGTTTTTGTTTTTTAATATCCATAAAATTGCTTAGATTCATCACATCAGCAGACCAATTAGACAGTTTAAAAAGATTTTTATATTTTGACCACATTCTTACATGCCCTCAGATTATATGACAAAATGGTTCTTTTTGTGGACAAATTTCTGCCCGAGTTTAAAACATTTTTCTCGAACAACTTGCTAAACTCCTAAATTTTAAATAAATAATAAAAATGGAAAAACAAAAAAATATGAAGAATCCAACTTTGATTTAATTTTTAGAAAAAAAAAAAAAAAAAAAAAAAGAAAATTGCATCTGAAAATTCTGGTTATATTTTTATCAACATGCTTCTATTTTGTTTAACAACCTAGAAATATACAATAAATAGTACTTTAGATTTCTTTCATCATCCTTATATATATATATATATATATATTTTGAAGTGGGTAAATCAAATAACTAGATATTAGCAACTGTATATATTTAAAATAAGCTAAATATAATATTGAGGTGTAAATACAGAAAATAGGGTGTAGGTAGGGGGCTATTGTAAAAAAAAAAAAATAGGTCAAAGTTTAAAAGAGGAATGCCAAGTAACTCATTAAGTAATAATAGACGATAAAATGTTTCAAATGTAATCAGTATGTAACGTAAAATATGAGAAGTGCTTGTGACAACTGGATAACATATTTATCCAGAATTAAAATATTTTAAGTGAAATTTCTTTCTATGATAACAACCTAACATTAGCTCATTTCATTTAAGATTTTGGTCTTTGATATTACTGAGGATGAATCTTTTTTCCAGCAAACACAGGTTTCATCAGCCGCTGCAGCTGGAAAAGGGTGTAGTTTTAGTGACGAAATCCCAATTTACTACCAGTGTGTAGTCATCTGTTTTAATATCCCAGTAAAAATTTGAGAGTGCCGTGGCATTTGCATATTTCTTATTGTTAAGGGTCATTTTGTGATGGTATAATCTTGATTTCCAGTTATATTCTGTGGAACTGAAATAAAATTTTATTTTTGTTCCATCACTAGTGATCACTCCAAACACTATGATTTTCACTTGAATATCATCCAACTCTTTTCGAATCCTCTGCACTGTCCTCAGGCACAGGATGTAGGCCTTCAAATTTGGGAGTTCTTTTCCTATCAGAACGATCAGAGTGAGTTTTTTGAGCTGTTGAACCTTGCTAATCACCATTGGGCTCATCCAACTCTTTTTGAATCCTCTGCACTTTCCTCAGATTGACACCCAAACACACTAAAATATTCATATTGAAGCTTCCAGCATGAATGCCAAGCAGTACAGCATGTCATTTTCAAATTCCTGGCATAGTGAATTGCATCATAGTGATCATTTACTCACAGTTGGTGCCCAGCTGACCCTACTATACCATGCAGTCAACAAAATCAAACAGCATCCATGTGCAAAATTAAAAATATAAAATGCCAACAATTTACCCATTGCACCATATAATAAACTTAACAGGCTTGTGTAAACGGATGGCAGAAAAAGAAATTTATGAAGAGCTATAAAGGACAGGAAATTGTGGAGAGCCATGATCACTCATGTCCTGAATAGACATGACACATAAAATGTGGTTCTACAGAAGGATGCTGAGAATACCATGTATGTGAGCAATGACAAAGTTTTAGAAAAAGTGGAAACAAAAACCAAAAAGAACACAATGAGGAAAGAGGGCTTGGAAAATTTGACACTAACAGGATATATTGAAGGTGCATGAGTTAGAGAAAAGCAGCAGATAACCTGTCTAACAAGCTTTAGTAAATGGATAGCAGAACAGGGTTGAGGAGAGATTACAAAAAGACAAAATTTACTAAGAGCTATAAAGAATAGAAAATTGTGGAGAGCCATGATCATCCACATCCTTAAGGGACACAGCACATAGAAAAAGAATACATGCAAAAACATTGATGGCATTATGTAAGGCGTCAAGTGCCTAAAATGTCATTGAATGGTCAAATTTTCTTTTGATGTTAGATGTGTTTAGACATAAAAAAAAATGAGAACTAACTTTATTTTTTTTGTCTTTCATAAAATGTAAATATTTTTTCTTACCCGACAAGACGACCTCAACAAGGCAGTTCTCTTTCACTTCATTTGGTGATAAGATTAGGCTGAGGACATTTGGATTTAAACCATCATGTCGGAAGAGAAGAATTTTATCAGCTAGGCCATAAAATCTGTGCTCAGGAAACTGAAAAACAAGCAAAAAAAAAAAAAATTAAATGTCGAATGAAAATGAAAAGTTGTCTTTCAAATTACTTTTTTCTTTCAACCCTTGGGTCATTTTTTCCCCCCACCTAAAACATGGACATTTTTAAACTACAGGGTGCGATGGATAAATTGCCATCTAAATTATGCAAAAATGAAAAGAAAAAAAACACTGACATCTTATTTTAACAGATATATTTACCAAAATTACACAGAAATGTCTTGAAATATCAAAGAGTAAAATTAATAAAAATCACAATGGCTTCAACAGCCTTCAGAATCTCCTACAACTCCTCTGGATAGTATCTTGGTGAATGCTGCTATCATCCTTGCTTTCACCTTTAGTGTTACAAGGAGTTTCATTGGTCTCTCGCTCAACTGTGCCCCACACATAATAATCAAGTGGGGTTGCAGTCTGGAGAGTTAGGTGGCCAGATGTAGGGGTGATGTGGTTGCAGAAATTGTCTGACAGCCATGACTGAGTTCTGCTTGTGTGGCATAGTGCAGAGTCCTGTTGCCAAACATAGGGTCTTCTAGCAGCCACCCTCTTGATCAAAGGTAGCACTATCTTCTTAAGGCACTTGTTGTAGGCCTCCATGCTGAGTCTGAGGCCCTGTAGGAAGATGAATGGATGCATAATGTTGCCATCATTAGTGATCACACCAAACACCTTTGTAATCACCATAAGACTCATCCAACTCTTTCTGAATCCACTGCACTGTCCTCGGATTGAAACCCAAACACTCTGAGATGTTTGTATTAGAGCTTTCAGCACAAATGCCAAGCAGTACAGCATAGTGTTTCCAAATTTCTGGTGGAGTGAATTGCATCATGGTGCTCTTTTTCTCACAGTCAGTGACCAGTCGTCCCTACTATACTGTGCAGTTGATTAAAGAAAAAAAGAAGAAGAAAAAAAACTGTGTGCAAGCACAAGATAAAAAATATAAAAGAATGCCAATTTACCAATCGCACCATGTGCATGTGAAGTTATATATATATATATATATATATATATTTTACCACCCTGTTGGATAATAAGTGTGTGCATGTGTACCTAGCATTTGTTGTATTTTTCTCCCTAGAACTCTCCACATTTTATTCATAAAAATTATTCCAACAATAAAACCTATAATTTGTCTTAAGCAGTGGCTTCTTGGAGAAAAATGCAGCAATAATTAATTTTGTCCATCTTGACATTCATCAGCAGCCCCTTTGAAAAAAAAAAAAAAAAAAATTATATATATATATATATATATATATATATAGAGAGAGAGAGAGAGATATGAGAATCAGAATCAAAGTATCAGAACTTTTTTTTAAGTGCATCAAAATCAGTAATTGGACAATTTTTAACCTAATTTCCAATTTCAAAAATAATTTTCAAATTTTTTTTTTTTTCTGTTTAAAACTTAATTTTCCATTCTTGGTACAAATGATAAAAAGATGTTTACTGATTTTAAACTAAAATCTATAGATCATAATACCAAAGTATGATGTAAATTTATTTTACTTGTGTAAAATAAAAAAAAAAAATGAATTGTGCAAGTTTCTACTCGATCTTTCAATAAAATCTATTTTGGTTC
>OZ010599.1:94994738-95017238 GCA_963932145.1 Acanthosepion lycidas
AAAAGAGAAAAAGA
Organism: Acanthosepion lycidas; assembly: GCA_963932145.1. NCBI lineage: Eukaryota > Metazoa > Mollusca > Cephalopoda > Sepiida > Sepiidae > Acanthosepion > Acanthosepion lycidas. Next base: position 94,994,753 of record OZ010599.1, read on the forward strand.
AAAAAGAGAAAAAGAAAAAAGAGAGAAAAAGAAAAAAGAGAGAAAAAGAAAAAAGAGAGAAAAAGAGAAGAGAGAGAAAAAGAGAAGAGAGAGAAAAAGAGAAGAGAGAGAAAAAGAGAAGAGAGAGAAAAAGAGAAGAGAGAGAAAAAGAGAAGAGAAAAAGAGAAGAGAGAAAGAGAAGAGAAAAAAAGGAGAAAAAAGAGAAAAAGAGAAGAGAAAAAAAGAGAAGAGAAAAAAGAGAAAAAAAGAGAAAAAAGAGAGAAAAAGAGAAGAGAAAAAAAGAGAGAAAAAGAGAAGAGAAAAAAAGAGAGAAAAAGAGAAGAGAAAAAAAGAGAAAAAAAGAAAAAAAGAGAAAAAAGAAAAAAAAGAGAAAAAAAGAGAAGAGAAAAAAAGTGAGAAAAAGAGAAGAGAAAAAAGTGAGAAAAAGAGAAAAAAGTGAGAAAAAGAGAAGAGAAAAAAGTGAGAAAAAGAGAAGAGAAAAAAGTGAGAAAAAGAGAAGAGAAAAAAGTGAGAAAAAGAGAAGAGAAAAAAGTGAGAAAAAGAGAAGAGAAAAAAGAGAAAAGAGAAGAGAAAAAAGAGAAAAGAGAAGAGAAAAAAGAGAGAAGAGAAGAGAAAAAAGAGAGAAGATAAAAAGAGAAGAAAGAAAAAGAGAAGAGAAAAAAGAGAAAAAGGAGAAAAAAGAGAAAAAGGAGAAAAAAGAGAAAAAGGAGAAAAAAGAGAAAAAGGAGAAAAAAGAGAAAAAGGAGAAAAAAGAGAAAAAGGAGAAAAAAGAGAAAAAGGAGAAAAAAGAGAAAAAGGAGAAAAAAGAGAAAAAGGAGAAAAAAGAGAAAAAGGAGAAAAAAGAGAAAAAGGAGAAAAAAGAGAAAAAGGAGAAAAAAGAGAAAAAGGAGAAAAAAGAGAAAAAGGAGAAAAAAGAGAAAAAAGAGAAAAAAGAGAAAAAAGAGAAAAAAGAGAAAAAGAGAAAAAAGAGAAAAAAGAGAAAAAGAGAAGAGAAAAAGGAGAAAAAGAGAAGAGAGAAAAAGAGAAGAGAAGAGAGAAAAAGAGAAGAGAGAAAAAGAGAAGAGAGAAAAAGAGAAGAGAGAAAAAGAGAAGAGAGAAAAAGAGAAGAGAGAAAAAGAGAAGAGAGAAAAAGAGAAGAGAGAAAAAGAGAAGAGAGAAAAAGAGAAGAGAGAAAAAGAGAAGAGAGAAAAAGAGAAGAGAGAAAAAGAGAAGAGAGAAAAAGAGAAGAGAGAAAAAGAGAAGAGAGAAAAAGAGAAGAGAGAGAAAGAGAAGAGAGAGAAAGAGAAGAGAGAGAAAGAGAAGAGAGAAAAAGAGAAGAGAGAGAAAGAGAAGAGAGAAAAAGAGAAGAGAGAAAAAGAGAAGAGAGAAAAAGAGAAGAGAGAAAAAGAGAAGAGAGAAAAAGAGAAGAGAGAAAAAGAGAAGAGAGAAAAAGAGAAGAGAGAAAAAGAGAAGAGAGAAAAAGAGAAAAAGGAGAAAAAAGAGAAAAAGAGAAGAGAAAAAAAGAGAAAAAGAGAAGAGAAAAAAGAGAAAAAGAGAAGAGAAAAAAGAGAAAAAGAGAAGAGAAAAAAGAGAAAAAGAGAAGAGAAAAAAGAGAGAAAAATAGAAGAGAAAAAAGAGAAAAGAGAAGAGAGAAAAGAGAAAAGAGAAGAGAGAAAAAGAAGAGAAAAAATAGAAGAGAAAAAGAGAAAAAGGAGAAAAAAGAAAAAGAGAAGAGAAAAAAGAGAAAAAGAGAAGAGAAAAAAGTGAAAAGAGAAGAGAAAAAAGTGAAAAGAGAAGAGAAAAAAGAGAAAAAGAGAAGAGAAAAAAGAGAAAAGAGAAGAGAAAAAAGAGAAAAAGAGAAGAGAAAAAAGAGAAAAAGAGAAGAGAAAAAAAGAGAAAAAGAGAAGAGAAAAAAAGAGAAAAAGAGAAGAGAAAAAAAGAGAAAAGAGAAGAGAGAAAAAGAGAAAAAGAGAAGAGAAAAGAAAAAAAGAGGAGAGAAAAGAAAAAAAGAGGAGAGAAAAGAAAAAAAGAGGAGAGAAAAGAAAAAAAGAGGAGAGAAAAGAAAAAAAGATAATTTTTTTTTTAACACCCCACTTTTACTATTTATTTTTTTTTTAATTAAATCAATCTAACTTCATAAAATTTGCTTCCTAAATACTGTAAACTGTAGGGAGACAGTAGTTAAGTGAGGGATGTATTAAATCATTACCAACTTTATTCTTTGATGCCTGTCAGATGAGTGCGTTAGGAAAGGCAAACATATTAACAAATTAAAATGGCGCAGCTGAAATATGATTGTTAAAAAAAAGAAATGTACATTTGAAAATTGTGATTTCTGTTTCAAGTAAGCCATTCTGTTTTTTTCATTTACATGGACAATAAGCCTCTCTACACATGTAAGAAAGCTAGCACAAAATTTTGACATAGGATTATAAATATTCTAGTTTCTCCATAATGTCATAAAAATGGCAGCCATATTTAAGATATTTTGTAATTGCCTTGAATATATTTATGCAAGAATCATCCAGGATGATTATCTATACAATTAACTATTTTCCTGCATAAAATAATCCTACTTTTTAAGAGCATAAACATTAAAATTATAAATAACCAAAGAAAGCTAAAATGACCTGTACCATTAAGTAACAGAAATCCTTCAGTAATTTTGCAGTTACATTATTTATTATTTAAATCATTCTGGCAGCGACAAGGAGACTACGACAAGATTACCGAGTATGAAAAGAAAAAACATTATTATGGAGCAAGAACAATAAAAGAAGAGGAATCAAAAAGACAGTAGATAACAATTGACATTATTTTTAAAATTTTGGAAATCAAGAAGCCAGAAGAGATTTCCAGAGACTAGAATTGTGAGAAAAGAAACTTAAAGAAATTAGTTATATCTAGCCAATTCTGCTGCAAAATGAGGAGACCTTGTTGCCAATTTAGTACTGCACTTAAATTCATAAAATTGTGGTACAATAGTGAAAAATGAATCCAAACAATGACCATGAAAGTATTTATCAAAAAGGTACAAGGGAGCTACATTACAACAGCGGGAAAGTGCTTGAAGCTGAGATGCCAGGTCAGGACCAATAACATTGCATATACTACTTTGGATTTTAAGAATCTCTAAATATATAGCAAGAGCACCAGACAGATTGTGGCAGCAATATTCAAAGCATGAATGAATGGTAGAGAAAAATTGTCTAGTACAACACAGTGAACCAACATTCCTAGCAGAAGATTTAGTTACTTTTTCCTCATGAGTAATCTAGGATTTTTATATTTACAATTAACTCTTTGGTTAAATGTAAGAAAGAAATTTTTTTTCTTTTTTTTTTAAAAATCATTAAAAGTAAAAACATTTAAAGGAAGCTAAGATAAAACTTTGACATGATTATTTCACTATACGACGGCCATATTTAAATAATTTTGTAATTGTACTGATTATATTTTCTCCAGGAGTAAAATCTAGGATTTTTATTTATACAATTAACTATTGTTTCATGTAAGAAACAATTCAGCTTTTTGATTCATTAAAAGTAAAAACTTCCACAGAAGGCTGACACAAAACTTTTACATATGATTATGAATATTTACTAAATGACGGCCATAATTTTAAGTAATTTTGCAATTGCATTGGTCATATTTCCTGTATGAGTAAGCTTGAATTTTTATTTATATAATTATCTATTATTGTAGTAAGAAAGACTTTTGTTTTTAATATTATCCAAAGAAATCTGGCATAAGACATATACATATGATTATAAATGTCAAGTATATGACGGCAATATTTAAGGCATTCTGTAACTAAATGAGATATTGTTTTTACAAGCGAAATCTAAGATTTTTATTTGTACATTATACTATTATACTATTTTTTATTTGTACATTATACTATTATACTATTTTTTATTTGTACATTATACTATCATTATATCTATGAAAGAAGTCTGTTTGAAATGCTTAAAAGTAGAAATAACCAAAGAAAGCAAGCAAAAAATATTTTACATATTATGATAAATATTTGATACCTTACAGCCATATAGAAGACATTCTGCAAATACATTATGTTGTACTTTTTGCATGAGTAACCTACAATAATAAGGAGGCACAGTGAAGTAATGGATAGCGGCTTGGATTGAGGAATTGGAGAGCCGAGTTCGAATTCCAGAGGAGGCACGATGGAGTAATGGGTATCGGCTCGGATTGAGGAGTCCGAGAGCCGAGTTCGAATTCCAGAGGAGGCACGGTGGAGTAATGGATAGCCGTTCAGATTGAGTAATCGGAGAGCCGAGTTCGAATCCTAGTCAAATTCATTGCATTCATTTACGTGCTAATATCCTTGGAAAAGGTATCCTCTTCTTCCCCCAGTTGCGGATAATAACAGGACAGACAGAGTTCTATAGCCTTGGATGACAACTGGTCTACTGCAGAAAGAAATGGCAACCTACAGCGGGAAAAAAATCTGCCTCATCAGTCATGTGTCTTTCGATACATGATCGCCTAAACATGTATCACTCATGGCACATAACTGACTGATTGTTTCTACAATTTCTATCTTTACAATTAACTGTCACAAATAAAAAAAATTGTTTTTTTAAATCATTAAAAATGAAAAATATATTTTAAAAATGTTAAAATAACTCAACTGTCATATGTTAGAAGAAATTCTGTTTTTTTTTTATCATTTAAAAGAAAAAGTATCAGCGAAAGTTAATGCAAAACTTGCACATATAATTGTAAATATCCACAAATTACCTGTGGTCTCAAAAACAGATAAATTTCAATCATTTTGCAATTGCCGTGGTTATGTTTTATGCATGAGCAATTTCTTGACACTTGTAGACAGAATTCTGCTTTTAAATCATTAAATTGTGAAAATATCCAAAGATTGATAGCACAATACTTTTACATGATTATAAATATTTACTAGATGATGGCCATATTTAAGTAATTTTGCAATTATATATTTCCTACATGAGTAATCTAGGATTTTTACTTATACAGTTAAATCTATTGTTTTAGTAAGAAAGATTTCCACTTTTCAAATTATTATCCAAAGAAAGCTAGCACAAGACATTTACATATGATTATAAATGTCAAGTATATGATGGCCATATTTAAGGCATTCTGTAACTAAATGAGCTATTGTTTTTACTAGCAAAATCTAAGATTTTTATTTGTACAATTAACTATCATCACATGTATGAAAGAAGTCTGTGTTTGAAATCCTTAAAAGTAGAAATACCCAAAGAAAGAAAGCACAATTTTTCTACCTATTATAAATATTTGCTACCTGACAGATATATTTTAAGTCATTCTACATATGTTGTACTTTCTGCATGAGTAATTTACGATCTTTATCTATACAATTAACTGTCACAAATAAGAAAATTCTGCTTTTCAAATCATTAAAAATAAAAATACTTATATTAAGAATGAGAAAAGACAAAAAAAATAAAAGATAAAATAAAATACTGTGTGTTACCCCACCTAAAATGACAATTTAAAACATGAATATCTGAGTAACTACATATCCCAGGCAAATAAAACTAAATAGACTTCATCTGGAACAATAAAACATTTATCAAAATTCGAACAAGATATTCGAAGGGATGTAAATTTTATAATCGATTTCACAAAACTTGACAAAATGTTCCATATGCACACCATCTTTGATACAACACACACACATGTCAAGTCAGTAGTCCAGCTCCTGCCAAACACGCTGTAACATGTCCTGCATAACCCTCCCCAGTGCCTCAGTAATTCTTTGCTTAAGTTCCTCTACGCTTATTGGAAAAGTGGCGGAATACAGACTTGTGCTTTCACACAACACATAGAAAAAAAAAAAAAAATCACAAAGTGTCAAGTCAGGTGGACATGGTAACCATTTCAACATCACTTTTTCATTATCACTGGCATGCCAGATCAATCTTCTTCGTAGATTCTCATTGAGATAAAACTGCACAATCAACTTAGTTTTTACACATTTTGTTAAAATTTGAGATCATTTAAGCAAGAATTGGCTATGTTGGCTACAAAATGATATCAATTTTTGGGGAGGACAACCTGTATATTAAAAATATATTCTCCTTTATTTATAAAAGGAGATGTTACTTTATTACAATGACACAAAACATGTTCAATTATTAGTGGCAAGTCATACCTTATTGGTTCCATAACAATTAGGTATCTCATTAAATTATAGAACTTGTGTTTTTTTATTATTAATTTTTTTTTTAATATCATTTACTTTCCTCTTAATTTTTTTATTAGATGAATAATATTAATTTTTGATTAGTATTTATTTTAATTTTTTATTAGAAAATGCATTTTCAATCATTATCATCAATTCAGGAATCAATAAAATGTATGTCATTTTCACATCTCAAAGCAATCTTCAGACCAAGAATATTGCAAGCATAAAAATCACAATTGTCATGCAGTGTTGATTCTCATGTGCACAAACACACATTACATACATATATATATATATATATATATATATATTGATAATATTAGTGGTCTATATATATATATATAAATAAATTCCCAATAGGATAGAATCCAGGTAGAACTCAAAGTCCAGGACAGAGTAAGAATATAATATAGAATTATAAATAAATATTACAATCCAAATCATCAGACCTAGGTCTGATGATTTGGATCATAATTACAATTCCAATGTAATAAAATATAACCATGGAATATTAGTGTTTGAGCCTTATTATATATATATATAGGGGAAAAAATGGTATGACAAAGTAGAGAAAGTATTTGTATAATGCATTTCATCCTTTAGAATTTCATCGGACTAAATTTGTCATGTGATTACACATACACAGTCTAGGGATGCTGGGAATATATATATATATATATATATATATATATATGCTCCTGAAAAATTATTTCAGTTGAGCTCTCTGGGGAGAAAGTGTGAGTTTGTAAATAGTGACTATTACTGCTACCAATGCAAAAAAATGCACTTCGATAAAACAAATAGTTCTCTCAATCACTGGCATGTTTATCTAAAAATAAATATGCTTAAATTCCCCTTCATTCCTGACATGCGTCAACGGCTTGGTGTAGATTCTCTGGCTGATGCCAATTTAGCTGGATTTTGATCCCAGCTAGAGGCAACCGGATGTCTAGTCACACTGATCAGCTGTGATACAGTGAAACAGTGTCTGTGATTGAATGAATATATATATTTGTTTTATTTTTCATAAATAGTTATCTCTCTCTCTCTCTCTCTCTCTCTCTCTCTCTCACTGTATAATATATATATTAGAGAGAGTTGGGGAGAGAGAGAGATGAAAACTGAGCAAACTGGAGAAATACCTGCTACCTAAGTATAACTAACTTTGAAAATAATCATCTAAACCATCTGAGAGAATTAAGAACCAATACTAAATCTTGGGCCAATATATCAGCCCATATGACAGTCAACTCTTCAGCATGTCACTTGTGTGGGCTTATTTACAAATCCCATACAGGATTCTTATCTCATACAAAACCTAAACATAAGAGGTGAACTGAAAGACACTGATATGTCGAAAACGACAGGAGGGTCCATCATTATATATATATATATATATAGAAATGCACAGTAAATCTTTTTCATGTTTCAATTGAATGAACTGACAAGGAACAATTTTTTTTATTTTTTTTTTAAACCAGCTAGACCATACTGTGTTTTGAATACTTAGCAAGGCACACCAATCTGAAATTACTACTATTCTTATACAACAACTTATAATACGGACACAAAAACATACAATGAATACCTTGAAAATGGATAACAAATTGTCCAAAAGTGCTTGAGATAGTCCTCAAAACAGAAAGCTCTAAGGACTTGGAAAAAAAAAACTTCAGGCCAATTCAATAAAACACACACACACACATATATATATATATATATATATATATATATATTTGCTAAATATTTTTATAATTTGCTCTGCATCATACATTGAGCTCTCATATGGACTGAAAAGTCCTCTTTGGAATAATCCCTACCAATTTGGTATTATCTCACTTGAAACATTATTTTTAGTGGATACTTGTATTTGAGTAGATGCTCCATTTTATTTATTAAATAGTATATTTATTTATTTATTTTCATCTACTGGCCTGAATATTCAAGAAATCTTTAAAAAAAAATTAAAAAAGATTGGGCCCTTTGGCAAGAATTGAACCTACATCCCTCAGGGCAGAGGGAGCCACAGCTTAGCATGGCATGTTTTACTGCTTGATTTTATTTATTTATATTTCTTATAATTTTTTTTTTTTCAGAGTTTATTAAATTTTTAATTTAGTCTTTTTGATCATAATGTGGTTGTAGGCAGCACAGAAGGAATTGTTTTCCATGTCTGCAGATGTAAAATGGTTTGATAATGATAGATGGGCGAATTACTTACAACAAAACAATAAAAAACAAAAAGTTTTTGTTAAATTTGTTTTGAATGGATGACATCATATTCTAAAACTGATAAAAATACAATCAAACATTTTGTCAGTTGAATTTAAGACAACTTGTTTGAAATCCTTTCTCGGGGGATTTTAATGTAAAGGAGTTACAAAATGGATGCAGTTATCTTCTGAGAATTCAGAATACATGGTCAGATTTTGGCCTTAAATTTTAAATTATGAATACTTTATGATAAAGACTCATTAAAAACAAATTATCCACATGTATATATAAATTCTGTGAGTTTATATGTGTGTGTGTGTGTGTGTGTGTGTGTGTGAATAGTCACAAAAACATTGTGATGTGCAGATTCTAAGCAGGAAGTCAAGGGACAACACTTTAACCTTAAACAGAGTACACAGACACTACATGGATACAAGGTGGAGGGCCAGGGAAGAGAATGATCAGAAGGAGCGGTGTTTGGATCCACGGTCAGGGGAGAGCGGTGTTTGGATCCACGGTCAGGGGAGAGCGGTGTTTGGATCCACGGTCAGGGGAGAGCGGTGTTTGGATCCACGGTCAGGGGAGAGCGGTGTTTGGATCCACGGTCAGGGGAGAGCGGTGTTTGGATCCACGGTCAGGGGAGAGCGGTGTTTGGAGACACGGTCAGGGGGAGTAATATTTTTTACCTTTTGCAGATAGCCAAGGAGTAGCATTTTGTGCTACGGCTAAAGGCCAACGAGCTGCATTTTACCCCTAGGCAGAGGGAAAAGAGTGACACTGATCTTAGGTTGAACACAGATACTACACTTATCTTAGGCTGACATATCAATCAATATGAACATCATCTTGACATTTTTAACAGGTGTTCTTGCTCTCTTTTATGACAAAAGGAAAACTTATCTTAGCAAACAGATTTTGTTCTCCGACAAGCTTTGTCAAAGAATTTTATTTTGTAACAAGTATTTATTAACAAAAGTAAAAAATGTTGTTGGTTTTTCAAATTTTTTAAGTTTAAGAAACACCTGTCTATATTTCTGAGATGAGGTATTATGTACACTATTTACATTATTCAGACTATTGTTCTCATCTTTGTCACCACATTTATTACAACGTTTCAGCTGTTGTAGGCTCCGGCCTTCTTCAGGTGGTTGGAATGTCGAACCGAATCCTTTATTTCACTTACTGGGGTAGACTGTTCTAGTTCCATGTGCCATGTCTAATGGATGTCAGTTATCTCCTGCTAATTCCCCTCCGAAAGTTCTCCACTACCTTAACCAGGTATTGAACTCACTCTTTGGGTCCTGTCACGTTCAAAGAGTGCGAGTTCAATACCCAGTTAAGGCAATGGAGAATTTTCAGAGGGGAATTAACAGGAGATAACCGATATCCATTAAACATGGCAAGTGGAACTAGAACAGTCTACCCCAGTGAGCGAAATAAAGGGTTCAATTCGACATTCCAACCACCTGAAGAAGGCCATTGTGATAAATATGACAACAAAGATGAGGACAATAGTCTGAATAATGTAAATAGTGTTTAAGAGACACTCATAAATATTCATCAGGTTAGCTGAAAAGTCTAGATAAATTATGGAGGATGCTAATTTACCTTGGTAAAGTCCATCAGAGAACAAAACGTGTTGTCTAAGATAAGTTTCCTTTTGTCTTTATTCATATTGTCCTTTTACAGATAAATGAATTTTTTTTTAAATACAAACACAGTGAAGTACTAGTAACATTGTGAGCAAACCCATTACACCTTTGTCCTTTAACCTCCTTGGTTGAGCCGAGAACTTCTCGGCACTATTTCATATAAGTTCCTATGGAAAAGTTTTATATAATATCTCATGTAGAGTATTTGAAAACATTTTTAAGTTTATTTTTATACTGTAAAATCTCAAGAAGTCGACTGAATAGACAATGTTAAATATTCAGACAGAATCTATTTTGAAGCCATTCATTTTCAAGTTAATCAATATTGCTTTAAGTCAAAAGCGTTATCTTTAGAGATTTAAAAAAAAAAAAATGGATTTTTTCAGGATAGATTAAATATTAATGCCAATTATTGAAAAAGAAAAGGAAAAAAAAAGGAAAAGAAAAAGAAAGCAAATATCCCAGATTTTTCAATTCAATATAATGGTTAAAGAAAAAATATTTTAATAATTAAAATTATGGATTCAATTTTTATCTTTTGGCTTGTAAATTATAAAAAAAAATCTGATAAAAAAGAAAAAGAACGCACTACATGAAACATATTTAAACATTTGAAATTGAGAAAAGCACCATGCAGATGTGCTGGTATTGTGGAGTGGAGATCAAACACTGATGGCTCAAGTTATACAGTTCATTGGTTGATTCATCATAGTTTATATTGTAAAACTTTCTTCAAAGTCTTTCAAACGTAGTCATTTCAAGAGACCAGAGAAGAATGGATGTTATCTGGAAAGCCGATCTACCAGACAACCTCAAGCAGAGATTCTTTCAAGCCAATGTAAAAAAAAAAAAAAAAAAAAAAGTTAATATATGGTGCCACTGCTTGGACACTAGCTAAAACCCTTGAGTCTAAGCTTGATGGAACCTGCACTCCAATGCTGAGAGCTATACATAACATTTCCAAGACACAACATCCAACTAAGTCACAGTTCTATAGACCCAGCCCTGATATTTCTAAAGTCTTATGTGAACACAGAATGCACTTTGCATGACACTGCTAGCAAACAAGACAGAAACTCATGAGTGATTTACTTGCCCTGGACACCTAGCCATCGTGCAAGACAGGATGGTTGCCCAGCAACCACCTACACTGACCAGTTATGTTATGACACAGAAAACAACCTTAATGACCTCCCAACCTTGATGCAGGACCATAATGGTTGATATGATAGACTCATGAATGTCCCAGCTAGCTCACTAAATAAATAAAAATAAAATTGTCTTAGAAAACTAAATAAGAATGATATAAGAGGTAAATGAAAGGGCATTTACAGTTATGTTACAACTATGTAATGACACAGGAAAACACCCTAATGACCTCCTGACCTTGATGCAGGTCTGTGATAGAACCATGAATAAGATAAAGATAAAAAATAAAAACAGAAGCAAAGAACTTTTGTTTACAAGAGCGATGAAAAAAATCTTCCCAATGACCCAATTCCCAGATATTTGACCAAATGTCTGATTTTTAGAAGGAACAAGAATTTTTCAGCAACTCCACAGAAACAAGTGTGTGCATTCTCTCCCATATCTGTAAAGTTATAGTCAGATATAAATCGGTCACATTTACAAACCTTAAAAGTAAAATGGTGGCATGGAATCATTTTAAACTATCTACAGACTTATATAACCTACATTTCAAATTCAAATGCTGAATTTCCATAGTTATATTTATCTAAAGATTAAAATCAACCAAAAATAAATTTAACTTGACACCCTCCCCCATAAGAACAGTCGTATCTTTAATTATTTTTGACACAATCACTGCTACCCAGATATCTGAACACTCACATAATATCTGTTTTTATCAGTTACCATTAAAAAATGCTAAATGAGACTATTTTGGCTTTATTTTGGTAAATAAACTTAAATTTACTAATACAATTTGAGCCTTTAAATAATGCCAGGTATGTTGTTTTTGTTAGATTGACCTTTATTATATTTAACCATTGCAATTCATCAGTGGATCTGGAGGTTGCTCTGCAAACCCAGTCTGGACTCACAGAGTCTGAAACAGTTGGGACATTGAAATCAGTGGTTGTGACCAAATGCAGTGGCACTTTTCTTTTTGAAGATTTTTTTTCCTTTAGACACACCCACATGGGGCTTCTTCAAAGTTGTAGAGGTTTGGTGGTGTTGTGAGGGAGAATATTTCCCTACAAGTTTGGACTCAACCATTGGACAAAAGACATAAAAATACTCCTACATCAAGAGGAGTAGCAGGGGGAAGAGTAGCAGGAGCCTTTGCTGAAAACAGTTAATCATTCACAGCTAAACATTTTCTTCCCTAGTTTCTATTCTACATTGTTTCCCTGTACCAAAAGGTAATAAACTTGCTGTTAAACCAATTCTGGTTTTATAATGTTTTTGATAACTCAGTTACAACAGGTGAACAATGGCACACCAATACAGTCAGTCAGCAATACACACCTCTAGTCCCTTTAGTTGGTTGAATTTGTTTAGTGGCAATATCAACCCTTATGGGTAATAACCCATCCTGAAATCTAAATCTTTTGAACAGAATTTCATGACTTCAACTAAATATATTTTGAACACCATCACATGCCTTCAGACTACAGATAAAATGTATTGTTGGTCATTTTACTATAAATGTTTTTTTTTATTTATAAATTTAAAGACAATAGGAAAACTGTAATATTAGCCGACACTTTTCATCCAATGTGGACTTTTTCAAGGCATAAACAAAATGAATTTATTAAAAACTAAAATTAAAACAAAACGTCCTTACAAACTTGAATTTAGAAAACGCTATTATATTCATGTTGTCAACTGAAAATTCTTCCAGTTGCTAAGGACATTTTGTTTTGTTATTAATAGTTACTTTGTTTTAATAAATTCACTTCCTTTTTGTCTCAAAAATGTCCACATTGAACAAAACGTGTCAGCTAATATTACAGTTTTCCTATTGTCTTTTACATTTATAAATATTGTCATTTACTACAGGTTAACTGAGAAATTTTTCATGATTTTTTTATACTTTCATAGTGTTTTTGTTTGGGAGTTCAACATTTGCCCATAGCTTGGATCCTAACAGGTGCTACCACCCCCAGGTCAGGGTGGATCTGAGAATAACAGCAATTAAGAGGTAGTTTCATGCTCCTCAAAACCTCCAATCTCTTGATCAGAGGCCTTGCTGCTGAATGTAGTTTATCGTCATACCCAGCACTATCCTATGTGATTGCTCGTACAAAGCAAAGCACCAGCCTGTGAAACTTTTTCAATTTCTTGATGAGTCTGTGATACAAGGTCTACATTTCACATTCATAGAGGAGAAAAGGAAGGACCACTGCATTATACACTTTTAGTTTCATCGACAGGTCTATATTGTGCTGGTCTAGCACCATTACAGAGCCGTCAATTTCTTTGTCTAGATAACTATCCCAGGAGATCATGCTACCCAGGTATTTGAAGGGTATTGATGTTTGCAAAGTGGGTGCCATCTATGGTGGTAATAGCTGATGGAGGTGGGTAGTGTTAGGTGCAGGTTGATAAAATACTTCAGTCTTACGGAGATTCAGGCTAAACAATTTTAGAGTTATGGAGAAACAATTAAACATCAGCTGTTGTTAGGATCCCCCATGAAGGGCATAATCATCCGCAAAGAGGGGCCTCCTGGCAGAGATGTTGAAGAGTCTTTGTTTTGGCATTGAGACAAAGTTTAAAAAAAAAAAAAAAAGAAGCCAGCCAGACAATACTGAATATATAGATTCCTTCCCTCTAGATCTTGAGTTGCACAAGACAGCATGCACATGTTGAAAACGTCTGACAATAGGACACAACCCTATTTCATGCCAATGCCAATTTCAAAAAGGCTGTCCTGTTACCAGTGGAGAGCACCTGAACAATCATGACATCATGAAAGAGCTGGATGATCTTTACAAACCACTGTGGGCATCCAGTGCATTCAAGAACATTCCCATGTATCTTCCTATTGATAATGTCAAAGGCTTTTGTCAGATTGATGAATATAGAACAGAGAGGCATGTAATCTGCCTTAGAAATTGCTATAGAAGACAACGTGCTTTATTTTGGTTATTAAATGTATTAATACTGTCACTGCTACCCTAGACATTTAAGTCTTTAAATAATGCAAGCTACACTTTGCATAGAGTTAGCATCAGAAGTTGAGTAAAACTTCTTTTCTATGTGCCATCTTCCTTCACAGTTGACGAGCTTGTCTTGTAATGCATTAATACTGGAGTGAGTTCTATCCTCACAAGGTAACCCACACTTACCAAAGCATTGTAAAAAAAAACTAAGAATGAATGAATTAGAAATTATGGCTGAAAAGAAATAAAGGTAAAAAAAAAAAAAATTAAAAAAAAAATAAAAGTAGACAAACAAATTTGCTGCTATTTGCTGATTACTTTGCAGGTGCGATTGACAATAACACACCTGTGCACTAATGTAAAAAAAAAAAACAAAAACAACAAAAAAAAAAAAAAAAAAAAAAAACATGTTCAACACAAGCTCAGGTGAGATTGAGAGAAGGAAAAACCATTTAACACCTGTTTGCAACAAGGTCAGAATATTTTGTCGACTTTTCAGGGTGTCTTCGGACATAAATTTGCTTGGGAGGTAGTTGGAGCAAGAGATCTTTGGTTGGGAGGTTGGGCATTTTGCTCTTATTGTAAAGCAGGAATTATGAATGTTTGAATGAGAAGAAAATTACATTTATTTCTTGGTTTTATTAGACAAGAATCACATAAAACCAATTCCTGTTCTTTTTACGTTCACATTTGGGGTAGGGGAATCTAAGGTATGTTTATCTATGAAAACTTCTGTCCTCACCCATAAATTTTTTCCCTATTTTTTTTTTTTTTGTTTTTTTTTTTACAAGTGGAGTACCAGTATATGGCATCATAGATACTTTGACTTTTGTTGTGTATTGTTGGAAGTCCTCTAACACTGACAAGAATACTGGATTTTCTTGTGTATAATACGACCCTGTGTTTCTGAAACTAAAAACAGGGAATAAATGACATCCTTGAGCATCATATGACCCTGTTGTACAGCCATCTTGATCTAAATTGTTTTTGAAAAGTTGTAACATATCCATTAAAATCTCAATGTCATACATATATTTCACTAAAATATTTAATTTTTCACAATATTAAAGAATAGAATTGAACCAGGTTTTTAGACATTGTGTGTTTCTTTTAATTTCCATTTCAAAACTTATTTTTGAATTTTCAAGGAAAGGTGCTAACTAGACACACCTGATAATACCTTTTAAGGTATTAATTAATCTATCATACTTTTCTGTTTGATGTGATTTTACTATATTTCTACATATGAATAATAAACTATGAAAATAAAAAAAATATTGGCTTTCATTAAAAATAAAGAAAATTTTATTATCCAACCCCCCCACCCAAAAAAAAACAAAAAAAAAACAGGAAAACAAAATATAAACAAACTTGTGAGCAAAATCAAGACTCCCAAAGAATAAATATTGCCAACATATCAAATACATTTATCAAATACATTTGTTATCAACACCTGCCTAATTTGTGTTGTATTATCTATTGTGCTGAGTGTATTTATAATTTTCCGTTACAAATGAGATGTTTTTTGATCTGAGTAAAAATTTCTGAAAATGTATACTTGTGTTATATGACCCCCTTTTTTGCCTTTAATTTTCATTCAAAATTTATCACATTATGCAAAAGAAAATAGTTGTGTCAATCAATCTTATAGTGTTTCAAGACCACAGTTTGAACCTAGATCTACAAAAATGGTAAACAAAAAAGAACACCACACATTTTGTTGTTTGGTTGAATATGATATCAATTCTGTATAAGATACTTTTCTGTTTCATGTGACTTTAATATATATATATATATATGCACCATATTTCTATATATGAATAATAAATTATGAAAATAAAAAATATTATCTTTCATTAAAAATGGAGAAAACTTTATAAAAAAAAAAAAAAAAAAAAAAAAAAAAATCAAAATATAAACAAGCTTTATTTTGTGAGCAAAACAGTTCTAACTTTAAACATCAACAAATAGAGAAATATAAAACAACAACCTTACCACAGAGGAATTATCGCCCCATTTCTCAAGTGAAAAAAAAAAGTGCAAAATATGCCAGATCTTTTGTATTCCCTTTAATAAGTTTTCCGTTTTAATTTCAATGACTTTCCTGTCTGAGACAAAAGAAACTCAATTACACCTGATCCCCAAAGAACAAGTATTACCGAGTGTAACAAATACCATTTATAAATAATTGTTATCAACACCTGCCTATGTTATAACATTATCTATTGTGTTAACTGAATGTATTTACAATCGTGTTGTTTCAAATAAGAATTGTCTATAATACATCACTCACATCCCCACCTTTGCCTTTAAGTTTCATTCCAAATTTCTTGTATTATGCACAAGAAAAAATGCTGTAATATTTTTTATTTTTTCAAAAATGTATTTCCGGTAATAATTTTTTAACAAAGTATTTCTGGTATTAAAACCTATTTTTACACTTTCATAGTAAGTATTGCCGGTAACGTCCCCCCCCCCTTCAAAAATCTATTGCAGGATTTTTTTATTTTTTATTTTCCTTCAAAACTATATTGCTGGCAATAATTTTTCCCCTCAAGAAAAGTATTGTTGGTATTAATTATTTTTACCACAGCGTTTGGAGACCTATTTTTACCACGGCGTTTGGAGACCTATTTTTACCACGGCGTTTGGAGACCTATTTTTACCACGGCGTTTGGAGACCTATTTTTACCACGGCGTTTGGAGACCTATTTTTACCACGGCGTTTGGAGACCTATTTTTACCACAGCGTTTGGAGACCTATTTTGGAAGGGGGGTAACTATTTGCCCATAGCTGGGACCTTAACAGGTGCTACCACCCCAGGTCAGGGTGAACCTGGGAACACCAGCAATTAAGAGGTGGTTCTACATTCCTCAAAACCTCCTGATAAGAGGCCTTGCTGTTGGACATAGTTTATCGTCTTACCCAGGACATCAGAGCTCCTTGGTAAAAGCCAAAGAAGAATCAGCAATATTATTGGTCCTGATCTGGCAGCTCAGTTCTAGTCACTTTCCCACTGCTGTAAGGTTGCCTCTGTGCCGTTTCTATAAATACTTTCATGGTAATTGTTCAGATGAGCTCTTTGCTATGGTACCTAGACTCTTTAAATTTAAGTACAGTACTAGACTGGCAACAAGGTCTCACCAAGGTACAGTTAAGCTGGCTAGATGTAACTAAATTATATGCTAACAGTTTCTTTTCTCACCCTTCTTGCTTGTGGAACTCACTGCCATAAAAAAAAAAAAAAAAAAAAAAAAAAAAAAATAATGACTGGACCAACTCACTCCCATCAATGTGCATAACAGGCAGTTCCATATAATATAGGGCTTGCACTTTGTCCTGCTGATTCTTTTATTTATTCTCCCAGTGTATTTTGCTTTTTCAGATCGACTGCAGCATAGCAGCTGATTGATGGTCATTCATTTTGGATTCCTTTTTGTGTACAAAGGTTTTGAATTTTATTTACCTTAAATAAAGATTACGTACATTTCCATCCAACTTGGTGCATAATGGCTTCTGCATGTTTACTTTGCAATGGAATGTGGAAGATAAAATTCTTTATGGAAACGCTTTATCAGAGGCAAAAATAACAAAGGGCTCCATTCAGATATTTAAAAACCTGCCACCCACTTCAGATGCACAAAAGAGGCAAAAATAACAAGATAAATGGTCTAAGGTAGAATATGTAATAATGTCCAGCAGAATTGCCTGACATCCTCAACCAGTTTCTTTCTCCTATAAAAAATCTCACATTTTTTTTTTTTTTTTTTACCTCTCCTCATAAGGAAACATCCACCAAGTACATTATGTTTACCAAAGAAGCCAAATTTTGAAGTCATCCTACTTTAAGGTTCAGTGATAGATAAAAGAGGAAGAATATACTTTAATTATTTCAAACAATTATTTTCATTTTGTTTTGGTTGCTTATATATAATTTTATCATATAGACAAAACTATTTTACTCACTACAAAGATGCAACTTTGTTTCAGTGCATTTCAACTGCACTTCGACGGGTGAGAATCAAAATGGTTATGAACAATCCTGCTTGTAGGCAAGCCATACGTGAAAGGATTGTTCATAACCATTTCAATTCTCACCCGTTGAAGTGCAGTTGAAATGAACTGAAACAAAGTTGCATCTTTGTAGTGAGTAAAATGGTTTTGTCTATATGATAAAATTATAATAAATAATTATCGCTCTACTATCGGTATCGAGTCCTTTTTGGATTAATGCTGTGAATGTTGGAATTTATATATTACTTTCATTCTCATTGCATTTTATATATATATATATATATATATATATATATATAAAAAGACATGTTTCACCAGAGAAAAATCCAATGTTCTCTGTTCAAGTAAAGGAAAGTTAAAACTGTTTGGAGAGTGCCTTGGGATCTCTCAGGATAAGTTGGTTATTGCAAATCACATAAATTACTTTAGGAGTAGATAGGTTTGCCTCTTGCCCGGTTCACACTCCTCCCCCATCTTTTGACTAGGGAGTACAGGTTTATTCCTTGTTTCCTGTTTAGGATTGGGTTTCTGGTTCTTTCTAAGGTCTGCACCTGAATTCTGAAATTTTATTCCCTAATTATTCATTTTTTTTCTCCTCCACTAATAGGAATAGATAAGTTCACCTGTTGTTCAGTTCACACTCTTCCCTGTTCTTTGGTAGGTTTCCATGTGTATTTAAATGAGACCTAATTGAGCTATGGTCAGAGAGATGTAACGGGAGTCTTAAGCAAGTTGTTGTGTATCCAATAATTATTTATGAATTTAGATGGATCAAGAACACAAACTCCATCTACAACATCATTAATAATACAAATATAACAGGCTCATCCACATGTAGAAAAAAAAAAAAAAAAAAAAAAAAAAGTTAAAAATAATGAAAGAGGTTTATCCCTTGTTTCCTGTTTAGGACTTAGTTTCCAGTTCCTTCTGACATCTACTTCAACTCTAAACTCTTAACACTTGTCCTTACTTATGCTAATACAACTCCATACAGTAACTCTCTAGCTTGAGTGGCTCTTGGGCCTTATACTGGGTGAACATTAGTAATAAAAACAACTTATCACCTCTACTGGCTTTGATACTGGAAGATAATGTGTATGTCTCTGTGCCTGCTTGTTTTATCTGGATCTGTATCAGATATGTTTGGTATTGTAAGATTTTAATTCAGAGTCTTCTATATAATAAATGTGAATGTCAGTGTGTCACATTTTTTCAATTTTACTCCTAGAGGACATAGCCTAACATACCATTTTTGGAATTGAGCCAACTCCATGAGTAAATTAAAAACATTCTGGGCCAGATCTGTACATGCAATCCTGAAATTTTGGATTCTCACTTTTTCATTACTGCAATTGTTTTCAGCGATTTTTTTTTTTTTAAAACATGATTTGTGATAAATTTTTTTTGTACGATAATTTTTATAACTTAGAAATAAATTTGGAAATAACTGAAATTGCAAAATCCAGCAAAAGTCACCTGTGAAATAAAAATAATTTTTTATATGGAAAGTTAGGACCTACATACATCAAATTGTCTTTAAATTAAGTGGCATCAGAAGAATTATCATTTAACTTTTAAAAGGAAAGCTTAAATATTAATGCAACATTTAAATGCAGCAATCAATTTTGAGTTCTGTAGTTCATTGTTGCCTATCACATCTACTCTTCCCTACCTATTGGGATGAAGGCCCAATCAAGAGCTCTCCAAGGGGCTAGTTTAAATGCTGACCAATAGGGTGGCTTTTAATCTAGTTTATTATATATTTTGTTTTTATATATATATATATATATATATATATATATAAAAACAGAAGCCATTGGTTTATACCAACGGCTTCCCATACTTAATACTTCTCGTTTTCACTCTCGTGTAGTCATGTGTAACGTCATGAGCTGCAGTGTGATTTTCGCTTCCAGCGTCTCGTATGCACGAGTTTGTTGTTGCTTGGTATTGTTTTGTCTGCGTATTGTTTAATATATTGTAATGTAATTGTCACCTCAGATAATGGCTTATGTAAGCTGAAAGCTTAGATAGGATTAAAAAACATGTATCAATATGGTGATTTTCTTTTGTCTTTCAATGATAATGTTATTAAGCTTATCAGACAATATGAAAGGAATTTACTTAAAATAGACAAAATTTGTCTATATTATTTAATGAAACATACAATGAAAAAATGCTGCCTAAATACACAATATATATATATATATATATATATCTCCATCCAGGCATAAATATGTATTAGAGCCCATTTTTATTTTTTTTTATATATATATATATATATATATATGCTATTGATACATACCAGTGCACACACGACAGATGTTATAGATAAAATATTTCTGGCCATTATTAGGTGGTTTTTTTTTTTTTTTTGCTTATATGGAGTATTTGTTGATTGTGTTATTCTGTCCAAGTGAGGCCAGTTATCATTCATTCCTGTTGAACAAGTTTTTCGCTATCTTATCCTGGGATTGAACTGATGGTTGCTACATGGGAGTAATGCATTTTTAACCAACATCTATCATTAATGGGAGGAGAATCATAACAAAATGGTTAGGGTGGGGAGGTGAAAAGTGAGAAAATAAACAGGGAGGATTCAATAAATGGGACAATTGGAAAATAATTAAAAGTAAGTCTTTCAAACTATAACAAAACCAACAAAATAAAGCTAAAAGTGTCCTTCAAGGTCTTTAAGAAAAATATATAACCAGAGATTGATTAGTTTTTACAGCTTATCACTGTGAGTTATTGAAAGCTGAAACACATTTTGGATACTAAAAATAATTCTCTTTTTGCAAGTGTATATTGCATTATATTTTTTTTTTTTTTTAAAGATCCAAATCTATGATGATTTGGGATCAAATATTGATTGCAATTCGACATAAAATAAAGAATAGAAAACTTATCAATCTAACCTGTTTCCATTTTATAAAAGCTTTATCAGAGACTAAGAGCATCACAAACCATTAATTATCAAGTTTCATTAAAAAGATGACTAATAAGGTTTGCAATTAAGCTTTTTATTTAAATTTTCTTGTGTTCATATAAGTGTTTTCTTTTCTGGACATTATAATGTTTCTGTTTAGAATTCTTTCAAACCCAGTAACTCCTTGTGTGTTAGTGACTTGCATGGTATGAAATCAATTAAAACAAGATTTTATATATATATATATATATATATATATATATATATACACACACACATACACACGAGATAAAGATATAGATAGAGAGGGGGGGGAAGAGATCTGTAATTTTGTAATATGAATGTCAAAGAGTTTAATTCAGAACAGAATTACTAGACCTGCTGGTGGTGGTGGTGACGGCCCTTATGTAATTAACCAGACATACTTTTTGGAAGAATCGATAACAGAAAATGGTTCACAGTGTGCTCTAAGATTTCCAAACAGAACTCAAGTTTGATTTTAGAATTTTTCTTTCTCCTAGACTGCCACCCATGGCAAGAGAATCCAATCAGTCCTGCTATTTAACCCCTAACTGGAGGGTTCATGCTTTTTATGAGGGCATCAGCACAAAATGAAATCAACAAGAATTTTAACTGCTTGGGAATTCCACTTCTACTGCACTAGCCATGCATCAAATTTAGAGACTAAAGATATTTCATAAATATAAAGACAACATAACACCAACTGTCACGTGAAGACACAAAGATGCCATATTGGAAAATGAAGAAACCAACATAGCACAAATGACAAAATTCTTTGATAATGTCTTAGGAAAGATGATAGAGATGAAGCAATTATATTTTAAATATGTTTGTAGAACAGACTCCTGCATGGGTGCTTTCTTGATCTCTTTACTGTAAACCTCTTCAAATCAAAGGTCAATTGTTATCTATCTTTTTTATCTTCAAGGTTTGATTCTTACAGCCACACACCGGTCTTCATTGTCACTTTAATAAGCCTTTTTAAAATATTTATTGTACAGATTTTGTTTTATTTTTCCATGTGTATGAAGAGAAAAAGAATAAAAAAAAAAAAACACAGAAAAGTTAAAACCCTTAAAGTTAAAACCACCAAAAAAGTCACAACGTAAACAAAAAACCACCAAAAAGGTCACAACGTAAACAAAAAAAACACCAAAAAAAGCCAGAGTAAACAAAAAACTACCAAACAAAAAACACAAAGTAACCCCCACCAAAAAAAAAAAAAAAAAGTAAACAAAAACCACAAAAAGCTACAAAAAAAAAAAAAAAAAAAAAAACCAAAAGCCACAAACTAAAAAAAAAACCAAAAGCCACAAACTAAAAAAAAGGAAAAAAAGC
>OZ010599.1:95024738-95079738 GCA_963932145.1 Acanthosepion lycidas
TAAATTCACAACATTCATTAGTCTTTTAGGCTAGTTATCTAACCATTCCACAATTGTATATGTATAAACAAGTGATTGTATAAACTTTGCTGACATGACATGTATCTGTCAAGGTTGGTAATGATTATAACAGCCCCGACAAGGATAGGAAAAAATTAAAATCATACAGAACAGTCATCTCATGCACTGTGTTATATTAGTAAAAAGATCCTGTTCAAGATGACTGGTGACAGGACAGAGCACAGATAAATCTGCCACTTATCTGTGTGCAGAGTAAGTTTTAATAGGCAAAAGCTTCTCCTGGTTTTTGTCAGAAAATTAAGCCGTTTGAGCACCGTTCTGTACGTGAAAACACTAATTTAATTAAAAGAGAAAATAATTTAAACAGACAAAAATGTAAATAAAGTGCTTTAATCACTGGGGGGGGGCATCGACAGTCAATTTATGTTGAAGTTCTCACAACATTTCACCTTTCTTGGTAAATCATCTATCACAATGTGGGGTATTAATTTTTAAAAAGTGATAAAAACAAACAAAAAGAAACTAAATTAAATCAACTAGACTATACCCAAAATAAATATAACATTTTTTTTTTAATTTCAATGTCCCTCTCTTGTCCATGCTCAACATAAACATCACTTTAGTCCAAGGAAGTCCTAAAGGGCAATCCTCTTTCTCTCAATCCTCTCATTTAAAATCTTTCATATTTCTTGTTTCTCTTTCTTTGTATCACTTTCATGCTTTTTTTTTTTTTTTTTTTTTTATTATTTAGTTTGTATCTTGATTCTGTCCCATTTTCCATGTCTCTACTTTTCTCATTCCTCACTCTCCCCCTCTCTCTTATTCCCTACTAGCTGTCTCTTTCATGCTTTATTATCTATCTTTTTCATTCCCTCTTTGACACTTTCTGCCTATCCAGCAATGAATCATTCCTCTCTCTCTCTCTCTCTCTCTGCTAGACATCTAATCAAACTGCCTGATAACTGTTTGCACTGTACCAGATAGGAAAATATATGCTTTCCCATATTGTCAACATGGAAAACTACTGAACACAGTGTTGTATCAACAGTCATTCCATTCACCTGACCACTTCCCACAGCTGGTCGATGTTTCCAAATTTGTGTTTGTACTAAAAATTTGCTTCTGGTGATCTTGATCTCCAAAATGAGATTGGTTGTGGTCACAAGTCACCATTCGACACTGAAGAAGTAATGGCAGCTGTGGAGGTTCACCAAGAAACAAACATTTGGACACTGTGGCAAAACTGAGGTAGGGTTGGGAGGGAGTAGCAAAGAAGACAAGTGGAGAAAATCGTAAATTGGGTAACTCCATGATCCGATAAATGATCAACATTCCCCCCCCCCCACACACACACTTGCTGCAATTTGAATGTTTCATTCAAAAATTAGTCTTTTCTCAGTTCTTTTTTTTTTTTTTTTTTTTTAAATCAATTCAAACCAAGCAAGGCAATAAAACCACTAAGATGCAAGGAGTTACTGAATGAGAAAGAATGAAACTATTAAAGAGAGAGAACAATAAAAGAACAAGAATTAAGATAACAATTGACATTGCATTTAAATTTTTGAAGATCAAAGTTGATTGGAAAATAAGAAACTGGAAGAAAGGTCCACAAGCGAGAAGTGCGAGAGAAGAAACTTAGTATAAAACTTGGAGTTACATCTAGCAACCGTTTGAACTGTAAAATGATGAGACTATGCTGCTAATCTAGTACTGTGCTTAAATTTATAAAGTCTTGGTATCATCGAGGAAAGTAATATTTATTTTGGAAATATAAAAATGTGGCACAAGGCCAAAAGGAGAGATAGTGGAAGACTGGTTTTCAATCTGTTTTGTCATAAATTTAGCTAGCAACAATTACTGATCCAAACATACTACAGTATTCCTTTATTTACTATTCTTACTACAACCACTAATAATACCTTAAAGTCTATAAAGTCCTAACTACTTCCCATATGTATAATTTGTCTGGGGGCAGGAGGAATACAAAGAAAAGTTAATCTGAACAATTACCATGAAAGTATTTATAGAAAAGCTATATTACTACAATGGGGAAAGTGACTGAAACCTAGATGCCAGATCAGGACTAATAAGATTGCAGGTTCTTTGGATTTTATCAAGAATATACAACAGGAGCACCAGACCAGATGTTGCAACAATGATGAATATTAGACTTATAAATATGTAAGATAGATTTTGGCGAGAAAAAGTTGTCTAGAATGACACAGTGAATCAACTTTCCTAGCTGCAGACTTAGCAACCAATTCAATCTTTTCGCTTCATGTCAGAAGACGTTAGTCTCAAAATGCACAATGAGTCACTTTTTGAAGGTTAGAATCAGCCATGCTGATGGAAGGCAAAAAAGGGTTCTCTCAAATAATTGAAAGGCAGTTCTGTTTTTGGAGGCATAAAGATTAGTTTATGGAAAGTGGTTTCTGTTTTGATAAATGGAGACTATGCTAATAGTAACATTATCCATTTCCTTATACAGAAACATTCGATAGTCATTAACTGATCAGAGAATTGTTACTAGAGTTACATTTTTCTTTGTTTCCTGGCTCTTGAGTTGGGATCAAAATGTAGTATCTGTTCTCACCTCTAATGGTCATTTCTTTATACAGAAACATTCAGCATTCATTAACTTTTAGTGCTACTTTTGGTTGAAATTTATAATTTTTTTTTCTTTCAGGAAAATAGGTTTCTGAAGTCCAGTAGTTATTGCTTTCCAATATTTTTTCTTTTTTAACTAAAGTTAGCCTAATACAAGGCCTAAGGGCCACTCAAAGCAGAGTTATTGTGTGGGGTTGTATTGGCATAACAAAGGACAATATACCAGGAACAATAGACAACTATTTCTAGACTTGAAGAGGCCAAGATTTAATCAGTGAATAAAATTTCAGAGTTCAGGCAAAGACCTTAGAAGTATAGTGTAGACCTTAGAAGTGACTGGAAACCCAATCCTAAACAGGAAACAAGGGATGAACCTCTACTTCTATTCAAAAGACTAGAGAGGAGTATGAACTGGACAATTTGGTTCAGGGCTTCCTTACTAATCTTTTGTTTTTGGTAGTATGGAATGTCAACATTTTGATAATGTCATTATGTTCTCTTCAGTTTACATGAAACTAGCAATTTAGAGTTGCTGTAAGTTTTCAAGTGATGTTGTTTCTGTTATTTTGTACAGTTATTTGTTTGTGATTCTATACCACCAGTCAATGAATTTAAAAACAGGATGGTCCTCTCAAAAAATCATGGCAGAAGACTGCTGTTGTGATTTTGAACTGAGGCACCCAAAGTTACAAGCATTTTGGCCAGCAGCAGTGAAGAAAGAAAGGCATTTACAAAGCACCCAACAAGAAACTTTAGGCATCAATGCCTTGTCCTGTCCCATTGTTGTATTCACCAAACATATCCACAATTGATTAGTTTGTTTGGTTTGCTTTGTTTTATGGCATATCAACAGCTCAATGAGTTATTTAATGCCAACAAATTTTTTATTGCTGGTAAATTTTATTTTATTTTTAATTTATTTATTTATTTTTTTTTTTTTTTTACAAAGTATTTCTGGTATTAAACCCTGTTTTTTTACATTTTCACACTGCTTTGACCCCAGTTTGGGGGTTAACTATATGCCCATAGCTGAGACCCTAACAGGTGCTACCACCCCGGATCAGGGTGGACCTGGGAACTGTGGGTAATTCAGTTCACCCGTCATTTGCAATGACTGAAATGGATTAAAGTGCCTGCTTTCTTTTCCAGTCCTCTGCTCTACCAACTGAACTGTCGCAAGTGACCTCTTATTCTCTCGCTCTTGTTAGTACACACATACGGCATCACACCAACAAACGTTCTACCATCTTCCTCACAGACTTGCTATTTATGCCTGTGATGGGGACAACTAAAATTTGCATACGAGACTTCTCGTTTGCTAGAGACTTCCGATTTTTATAAATTCAAGCTGGTTTGAATTCTTAGTCTTTTTTTTTTAAATGTCTGCCCACGATATAGGAATTTTGGAATAATCCATTTCTCTTTTAATGCTGATCACGATGTTTCAACAGGACCCAACACGCCAAGCAAATTCGCTTTGCGGGAGGTGTTCTCATTCCTCACAGCAATTAAGCGGTATTTCCATACTCCTCAAAACTTCCTGATCAAAGGCCTTGCTGTTGGACATACCCAGGACGTGGATGTAGTTTATCATCCTACCCAGGATGGCACAATTGATTAGCACTGGGCTTATGACACATATACATATTAGAAGGTAGACAAAAATACAAAATGAGTTAGAAATACCTTCTGGTATTTTGTCAATAGCCATGACATTAGTTTTTATTTTGTGGAAAAAAAATTCACTACCAGATTGTTGGCAACTTTATGTGTCAGTTTGGGCAGAAACTTTGGCAAATAAGCTTGCATTTGAGTCAAGTTATAACATTTCAAAAATTTATGGTTTGAAACAGAACTATTGTTGTATAGAGTTGTTCTAAGACACGTGATCAGTAGTGAACTTTTTGCCCATCTGACTTTTTACTCTACACTTTATTTCTCCTATAACCAATATAAATAAAAATCCTATTTACCAATCCCATTATAAATATATTTTGTTCTAACCTCATCACTATAACAAAATTCACCAAACAAAACCTCAAAGTGGCCATAACTCTTTGACTAAGTGCCATACATCTTCAGAATTGATCATGGTCCTCTGCAGCTTCCTTTTAATTTAATATCTGCCAATTATGCATTGCTATGATTTATCTTGACTAAAATAATGGAACGGTTTCCTGTTGCCTTTTTCAGGTTCGGCTTCAGAGTAGTCTTTCATATAGACTAGCTATCAACTAGGGCAGGGGTTACCAAACTATGGTCCGTGAGCCAGATCCAGCCACCAACGTCAATTCATCCAGCCTGCCACTTCATTGTGCTACAAATGAGCTAAACTATAATTATTTATATGAAATTATCAATAGATCGTAGTTAAACTTACTATGTAGAAAAAAATTAAAATAAATGTAAGTAAAAGGCCAAAATTTGGCCAATCTGATTTTTGCATCTGACAGTAATAAGTTTTAAGAAAATTAGTGAAATAAAAAATTTGGCAACTTTTTGCAACTTTTGATATCTGAGTGCTTTTTGTGTAAGTACCTGCAATGAAGTTTCTAAGTGATTACGACCTGCTGCAGCAATTATATTTTAACTTGCATTGTCATATTTAAACGAGTTTGAAGAGTGTTGTATATAAAAAGGACTGACTTCAGCAAATTATGTCATATTTTGTTTGAACTTATAAAATCTAAAGTACATGCAATGACGTTGACTGATGAACAGCAATACCAAAACAAATATTAGTCAATTAGTCAATTAAGGTAAATGCCAGTTTCACAAATCTCACCAACCTTTTATGCTGTTTAATTGGTGAGATTCGGATATGTGTGCACTTGCTGTGGATATAACTATTTTATTGCTATTGTTGCCTTCTTGGATAACTTTTTAGTAAATAAGTATGTTTGTTATCTTTATTTTTTGTACATTCAGTGTATTGAACAAAATGGTTATCCAGCCCACACTTGTCATTCTCTCAGTTATCTGGCCCTCTGTGAAAGAAAAAAAAAAGTAGAAAAAAAAAAGAGTTTGGGGATTCCTGAACTAGAGCTTGAGAAATCAGACTTATTTTGCCCATAGCTGGCAGGTAGAAAGAAGAAATGAATTTGTGCCTTTTCCAAGAACTTTAGTGCAAATTGAATATAAACTTCCATGGCCCAAAATAGAACTGATCTCCAGTTGTGTTTTTGTTGCAGTCATGCTTTTCTATCAACGGATTAACAGGAATATGTGCATGATGTTTTGGTAATCAGCTTGGAAGATAGGATCAGTGAACCAAATTAAAATTCCATCAAAAGGCCATTTTATCTTTTCCTAACCTATGCTCTGTGCTGGTCCAAGCATAGGTCGGAAGAGATGGACATCAATAATTTTAGCATTCCATCTGTTATAGTGGAACACACCTATTCTATAGTTAATAGACTCTCCCACATATAAAAAGGTGTAGTAGTAGCAGTCGGCAGTGAGTTGGTCAGTCAGTCGATGTCGGACGACCGTTAGTCAGATATTAAAGTATCAGCCACCACAACTAGATTACTGCATCATTACCTATTGTATCAAGTTCCTAACATTTTGTACGTCGAACCTATTTTAGGACCGACTTAGTACAAATACAAGCCTCCACTGTGAAACCACTACATAACACCATCCAACATCCCAAATGAATCTGCAATTTGAAAACAGTGTTCAAGTTTCCCTCCTAAGGCCAATGTGCTGACGATAAAGACATATTCTGCCAAGTGTTCCAAGAAGCAGGACAAGATAAATGTTTCCAAAACAGAAACTCTGATCTGGAATTAGAATGAAAGCAGCTGCCCTAAATCCATCAAAAAAGAATCAGCATGTGGAATTAGTAAATACTAATTTAGTATAGAAGATAAGGAAACTGAATACAGGATAGGTAGTTTTGCCCAGCATGGCAAGAGACTACAAAACCAAAAGCACTAACCTAACTTAAATAACTGTCAGATCAAAGCTCTCATGTGGATGTCATGCATAGCATCCAACTTGTTCAGGTGTGTCTAACCTGCCAGTTGCATACAAGAGTTTTCTCCGATCAAGTGAATGAATCAAGACTATCCTGCATAAGATCCGAGATTTGCACTAGAAAAATCACAAAGAGCTTTATCAAATAAAAAAAAAAAAAAAAAAAAATCATATCGAATACTAGCAACAAAACTAGGCCGCATATTTAACCTGAAAGGAAAATGATACAATCAAGATATTGACATTCCACATTACCATAACCCTTCAGCATTAGACACGCTAAAACCCGCCTTGTAAATATCAGCTCTCAAAGTCTCACTGTTTGCAGAACTTCCTGCATTATTTATGATGATGCTGTCATATCATGGTGGATAGATTCACTTTTTATGGCTTATCAATGCTTTGCAGGTTATTTAAAGCCAAAAAATATTTTTAGATTCCAAGAATCTTTTTTCTTTTGGAGATAATAGTTAAGTGATACAAGTCTTACTAATTGAACTATAGCTCAGTGAGAAGAGGTGGATTCGTACTTACATGTAAGTGAATATAACGAACATAATGGGAATTGTAACTTGGCTATCCGATTAACAATTCCAAGCCATTATCCATTACACCAACTGCACATCCAACCTTACAGAACCTGGTATTGCCAAGCACTCACCCATCAAGGTACTGACCAAGCTCAATGTTGCTCAACTTAAGTGATTGTATGGGAACCAATGTTTCAACATGATATGGCCATGAGTGTTTCCATATAAGGAAATGGCTTAGCTCACCATTACCAAAAACCTACTTACTATTGAAACCAAAATAGTACCATCTACACTGATTTGATTGTAGTGCTATACTTTACCAAAGAGTCTACAAGTTCACTAGGAAAGAAGGCCATGAACAGACTTATAGATTTCAGAATGGTCATTTACAGATAAATGCCAATTTGAAAAATTTAGCCATTTCAACTTCATTTTTATTCTTGAAATTCACATTTTTAATCTGCATTACAAATGGAACAAAAATAAAATGAAACAAATAAAAAATATATTGAAGACAGATTGCAGAAAATATTTCAATACTTTAATGCAAAACCCTTTTCTGTATTTTTTTTAGTCCACATCAAAATGCAATTTCAAGAATTAAGACTAAAATTTAGAAGATATATTTAAAAAAAGATGAAAGATTAGTCATAAAATGTCTATACACAAAATTTATTAAGACTTTAGAGAAAACTTCCATCTTAATTGAATAGGCACAGATATACATACAGGAAATGAATTTTATATATGACATAGTTTTTATATTATACAGAGGAAGTTGTAGCAAAAAAAAAAAAAAAAAAAAAAAAAACAAACATGTACACAAATAAGAATTTAGGCTTGTCTCATGTTTTTATACTTCCTTTCCATTTATATTCTTTGTACAAAGTTTTTTTAATCTTTTTTTCTATTTTTTTTCTTATGGGGGACTTGTTAATAAAAGGAACGTAAATGTTAAAAAATTCAATACATTTACCATTTAAAAGGGTGTTGCTCTTGTTTAAAATGAATAAATATATAAGTGTAGGAGGTTTTTTTTTTTCCTGCTAGGCAATTTGCAGTTAATACCGACTTCTATTGTTCAAATACTGCATGCAATAAAGGGAAAAATTCTAAGATATCTCAGGTCTTAATATCAGAAACAAACAGATTCTAAAATAACTTTTAATCTTTATTTAACACTTTACATATAAATTAAAGACATTTTTCTTTTAGTCTTAAAATGTCTACCATTGAATTGAAAGAGCTTTAACAGCTTAAAAGAAAGGGATAGATTATGCAGTCTGAACTTCGAAGACAAAGTATTGTTTATAATTCTTGCACTAATATCCATCTTTTCTTCCTTTTTTTCAAGTTTCAAACAAAATATCATTCCTTCCTTACCCCAAAAGATATATATATATATATATATATATAGATATATATAAATAAAGGATTAAATTTTTAAAAGTCCTCAATATTTGAAATATAATAGAGAATAAAGTTGAAAAAACACTAATATATATATATTAAAAAAATGGACATTTATCAAAAACAACCCTTGACAAATGGACCTACACCACAAAACTGCATAGTCAGGAAAATTAAAAACAAATACAGATAAATTAATTTACAGTAAGTACATTTTTCAATATAAATTTAAAATTATATATGCTCAATTATATTCTAAATATTGAGTACTTAAAAAAAAGGATTGATTTTGAAAATGATTTAATAAACACAATAAATAAAATAGAAACAAGAAAAAAAACAATTTCAAAAATTATTTAACAAGATTAAATTAATAAATAATTCAAATAAACTATTTACTCAAGGACAATATATAAAATGGATCTTTATAATTATAATAAACTAATTGAAAAAGTGGTACATAAATTGCATAAAAACCACTAACAATGAACCAGAATATAACATAAATAAAGAAGCAAAAATTATAGCAACAAAATTAAAATCAGATAACAAAATGAAACCGTTAACCAAAAGAAAACAATTAAACTAAAAGATAAAGGTAATTTTTTTACAAAACTTTTTTAAAAATAAACCTAAAGTTATTAAATTCTACAAAAAGTAATTTGGAATAAATTGGTAAACAAATAATAGAAAAAATATGTTCAAAATTAAGAAAAATATATTAAATATAAATCAATGGAAGAATACAAAATAAACCATCAATTGGTTCAGTAGTATTACAAACAAAAATAACTGCACTTTTATACAAGTAGACATTAAAGATTTTTATCCTTCAATTACTGAAAATATTAAATTAAAGGTTAGATTTAGCTAAACACAAACATTCAACAAGAAGAATTTCATATAATTAAACATTGTAGAAAATCATTATACTACAATAAAATATGGTTTGAAAAAAAACAAAAAAAAAAAAACGAAAAAACCCACAATAACTATGAAATAACCAAGAGTAGCTATGATGGAGCAGTGTTATGCAAAATAATAGGACTATACATAATTTATAATATTTACATCATTCAGCCTGTTGTCCTCATCTTTGCCATGTTCATGATGTTTTTGCCATTGTATGCTCTGGCCTTTAGTTGATAAACGTTAGAATTTCAAACCAAACCATTTATTTAGTGCACTGGGATAAACTGTTCTAGTTCCACGTGCCATGCCTTTTCTGAATATCTTTCAGTTAATTCCTTTTAGTAACTCAACTCTACAAATTTTTGTTCACTTCTGCTGTGGACACATGGCCCAGTAGATGAAAGCATTGGTTGAGTAATCCAAAAGGTAACTTGACCCAAAGAGTTGCGAGTTCAATACCTGGCCATAGCAGAGGGAACAAAATGCTGGACAGTGGAGTTACGAAAGGGAATTAGCCAAAATTGAGATATCCAAAAAGGCATGGTACATATAACTACAACAATTAGAGTAGACTAAATAAGATTTAGTATAGTAAGTAAGATTTAGTAGACTGATTAAAGTGTTTAGTTCCAACATGTATCACCTGAAAAAGGCTGGAGTGTATGATGGCTGAAATGTTAATATGGCAATAAAGATGACGTCAACATTTCAAATGATGTAAATAGTTTAAATGTCCATTTATATTTTTACAACATTGCAGAGAAAGAACGACTATCCATAAGAATGGATGTCTGCTGATTATTTTCTTTTTCTAAGTGTGTGATTCTTTTTCACCACAAGCTTGTGCCTGTACATTTGCTCTAAATAGTGTGAAAATTTTGTGCTTCTAAGCATAATGTAAACTTTAAAAATTCTTATCTTTAAGTCAATATGAACTGGAAAAAAAAAGTTGAACAGATGTAAATTTAGGTTAAGTTTCACTGCTACGAATTCTAAAAAAAAAAAAAAAAAAAAAAAAAATCTCAGCATCTATTGTACACTAGATGTTTTTTTTTCTCCAGAATTTTGTCACCCAAACTTAAAGAATGCATATTCTACACAATTATGGTAGCTATGAATTAACAATACACTTTTCCTAAAACAATTACATATGTATATATTAATCTCTGCTCACAGGTTTTCTTTACTTAAAATCTCTGCTTTTACAAATTATATAAAAACTAGCTTACCTATGCTGTCAAAAATGTATAGCTATATTAAACAATATTTTTGCACCACCAGAAAAATAAGCATGAAAACTAACTGAAAACCCACACAATAATCTATCACTCCTGAAAAATTTATTTCAGTTGAGCTCTCTGGGAAGGAAGTGTCAGTTTGTAAACAGACTATTACTGCTAATAATGCAAGACTCTTCAGTAAAGCAAATTGAGTTCACTCAGTCACTATGTGTTTATCTAAAAATAAGTAAACTTAAATTCACCTTCTTCTCTGCTGTGCACCAATGGCTCAGGGGTAGAATCTCCAAATGACACCAGGTTTTGATCTTAGCAAGAGGTAACCGAATGTCTAGCCACACTGAGGAGCTGTGAATGTCTGTGGGTGACATATATATATATATATATATACACACACATTGAATTAGAATTAAAAATAAAAATCCTTGATAATACCTAAAAGAATAGCCAAAAGTGCTTGAACATACAAAAGATTTGAACAATTTTTTTGTTTTTTTAACAAAAAAAAAAAAAACACAAAAAAAAAACACACTATGTCCAAGAAAGAAAAACGAAATAAATACAAGAAAAATTAAATAAAAAATTTAAAGCCAGTACCTTGTCAGTCATCTTTAAAAACATTTAGTACTCTGCATGATTTATAAACATTACTTCCCTTTATGGAATCCCCTCAAAATATGTTTTATATATTAGTTCTATATATTTGAAATTGCAGTAGCCTGGCTCTCAATTTCAGTCAAGATTGTTTTAGGTGCTGCCATAGAAGAATACGGCTACACAAACTAGAAATTCAAATTTTACATTGGCAGGATTAACATTTTGCTTTGCAAAAATAGTTATCTATATTTTCGTTGTGCTGTTATTACCGAGAAGTAAAAAACAAATCTATTTCCATACCTGATGATGTCTGTATGAACAGATGAAAGCTTGTAAAAAAAAAAAAAATAAAAATAAAAAAAAAGACCTTATGCAACTGGAATTTATAAACAGGGATCATAACATTCATCTACAGGTTCAGGGTTAATGTACTTTATTAAATTTGTTTGCGAAGATGGATTCCCGCCATTTAAATCATTAACTTCTATATCTGTTTTTGTATGAATGATTCCTGTAATGTAAATTGAACTGCACCACATACTCGATATAGATTTATATATATAAAGAAATATAGTCTTAAGGTGTGCTATATTTATGGAATAAAGTGCTCAATATCAGAGATAGAGCGTATGTAAATATAAAAGTGAACATAGAAGTCAACACTTAGAGGCGACAGTGTTTCATGCTATATGCAATCGTCAGGCCACGATTGCATATAGCATGAAACAGACTGTCGCCTCTAAGTGCAGATATATATATATATATATATATATATATATACACACACATACACGTTGACGTATTTTTAATGTCAAAAACCGACATTATTTTTGCACCAACCTAATATATATATCATAGCTGGCCACTTGAATTTGAGGGTACCTGTCTCCTAGGGTGGATAGTCAATCCCTATTGCAGACTTGCTCAGGAACAATTGTGTTTGTTTAACATCCACAAAGCCAACCTGTGGTTTATACAGCAGTTTATACTTGGACCGTAGTTATAGTTTCTGGGGGAGAGTGTGTGTCTAGCATGATTAACAATCTGAACAAGGCCAGCACAATCAAACCCTCGGTCATGATGACTTGTGACTTCGTGCTAGCACAGCTATTGACAGCCCCCAAGCGTTCTATCTACCCAATTTCACTCACAAGCCCTTGGGTCAACCCGTGGGTATGGGTTTTCAAGCACTTTCCAAAGGTGCCACATGCTGGCATTACTAGACTGATAATATCAGAGGATGATATGTTTAAAAAGAATTTAAAGCTTTTTTTTTTTCTAATATGGCTCCAAGCCAAAAGACTGAATGAAACAGTACTAAATAAAATTTGTCTATTATTTACACTATTTACATCAGACAATTTTTCTTGTTATCATAATATCTTTGCCATTGTGACCTCCATCCTTCAACGGGTGTATATCAATTTGGGTAGCCTACATGGAATTTGGTAACATAGTAATTAGGAGTTCAATCCCTGAGCCAGGCAGTGTGTACTTGGATTCAGTGGAAAAAGTGGAGAGTAATAACCGATCAGTACTAAACTAGACAAGATAACCCTAAACATGGGCAGCATAATAAGAACAGTCAATCCCCAGAGATTAAATAAAACCTACAATTTGGAATTACCCTGTAATTCAGACAGAAGGATTTGTCTAAAGTTAAGCAACATTGAGCCTGGTCAGTACCGAAATGGGCAACTGCTTGACAATATCAGGTGCTGTAAGCTTGGATGTGTGAGTGTTGTAATGGATAATGACTCGGAATTGTTAATCAGAAAGCCAAGTTCCAATTCTTGTTGGGTTCATTATATTCACTTATGTAAAAATACCCTTCGGAAAGGTATGAACCCACCTCTTCACCGCCCCCACCAGTTTTGGATTAATTATTACTAATTAATCCAAAACTGGTGGACTTGTATCACTAAAATATAAAAAAAAAAAAAAAAAAAAAAAATTATATATATATATATATAAAATTCTTAAAATGTAAAAATATTTTTTAGCCTTAAACAACCTGCAACTCTGTAAAAAAAAAAAAAAAAATCAACCAATATAGTATGGATATACATGTACAGAAACTACTGTGGCCACACAGTGAGGGATCAGTTTATATATTGATCGTAATATAGAATTGATCCCCCACTGTATATCCTTATTATAATTTCTTGTTTATCAAATTCTGATTAGGTATGAATTCGCTTCTCCCCCAGTTTATTAATTAATAAGATTTGTATCTTTTTATATGCCATGTCCCTTCAGGATATAGGGTGATCATAGCCCTCCACATCTTGTCCCTTGTAGCTTATAAGTTTTTATCTTTTTGCTATTTCTCCCAAACCCTGTTCTACTATCCATTCACTGACACTTATCAAGTATGTTACATGCTGCTTTCCTCTGTCCCTCTTTCCCCTCAATCTGTCCTTTGAGTATCATATTTTCCAAGCCCTCCTTCCGTGCCCCAGGAATTTCAACAGCCTCTTTTTGATGTTTAGTATAAGTTTCCTTTTTGTTCCCATTTTGTCCAAAACCTTGTTGGTGCTCACATATTCAGTCCATGGTATCCTCATCTTTCTGTAGAACCACATTTCTGTTGTTTCAAGTCTCTTCATCTTTGAGATTGTCCAGCCTTTGCTGCCATACAGGAAGAGAGATATCACGTAACATTTCACAAAGAAAATTCTTAAAATCTAAAAATATTTTCTGGCTTTAAATAACCTGTAAAGATCTGATAAGCCATAAAAAACAAATCAAATCTAAGTATAAATTATTCCACTCAATTGTTTGGTTTGTAGTCCCATTAAAAATTGTTTAACAATACAAAATTATTATGGGCCTCTTTATCTGTATATTTCTGAGATGAGGTATTATGTACATTTAAATTATTCAGACTATTGTCATCATCTTTGTTGACATATTTATTACGTTTTGGCCATTGTACACTCTAGCCTTCTTCAGGTGGCCAAAACGTTGTAATAAATATGGCGACAAAGATGAGGACAATATTTTGAATAATGTAAATAATGTACATAATACCTCATCTCAGAAATATAGACAGATACTGAAGGGTCGAATAAATATAGCAACAAAGATGAGGACAATAGTCCAAATAATGTAAATAGTGTACATAATACCTTTTTATGTATGAAAGATATAAACAACAATTTTTTTTAGAATTAAATTGATAAATAGAAACGGAAATTATTTATGACTCAATGTAATAAATTTCTCCCTATTTCAGCTTAGAGTTATTTTGCGATTCAATGCAAGATTAATTGCCATTCTGAATTACATTATAGAATACCAAGATTTACATCTGAATTACTATTTGACATTTTTGAATGCTAAGTCTTTAGAAAAGTGAATAAAAACTATATTGACTATATTTGGAAATAAAGATATTTTTTTTTTCCTACCCTTGCCACCTAATCTTTGCAGCTATTATGGGATCAACCAACAGTGTAAGAAGATATAAAGATGCAGTTTCAGTGGAATTAATAATCTAGATTTCTGAACACTATTTTTGGAAATAAAAGAAAGAATAAGAAATCAGATATCAGACAAGTTTTATTCTGTCATGTTGTATAAAAGGCCTGCCAGGCGAATGTTATATAAATGCATGTGTCAGAAAGCAGAGTTCAAACGAGATTTAGGCACTTGACCAGAGGCTAGGGAAGAGGTCATTTAATGGGCAATGCACTTACACGTAATTGAATTTCATCATTTCTTTTTCCTCTCTTTTTTAAATGGCACGTCTTCTCTAGATGCCTGTCTCCATAGCTTAGTTTTCTTTATATATTAATTATCACAATGCCTTAGGAAACAGTTGTTTCACATTGCCTTCTCCATTTTAGAAGGCACAGTAAGAGGTAGGTGATCATAGCTCTCCACAGTTTCCTTCAGGATGTAGGCATTTATGGCTCTCCACAGATACCTTTTTCTTATCTCTTAATTACCATGACTTCTTAGGAAAGATAGTGGAGTGCTTTCCCTTTGAATTAGTAGAGTACCTCAATCCACTACCTATTAGTAGAGTACCTCATCCACATGTAAAAAAGATTAAAAATAATGGAAGTACAAATAAAAAAAGAAAAGAAAAAGCCAATACTCAATAATACTAACTATGAACATGGCTACAATGTGTTGACCGTTTTTGGAAAATAAAACATTCCTATAATTTTGGATGCCTACATAAGAAAACCCACACATTCAGTTAAAAAAACAAAAAAGAAGAAGCCCCATTGATAATGGCTAAAAGAATAGACAAAAGTGCTTGGATATGCAGAACTTTTGGATATTTTTTCCACACTCTACGTCCAGAAAAGAAAACACTTATATACACAAGAAAAATTAAATAAAAAGCTTAATATGTGTGTTAGTTCATTTTCATACTGTGGTTTCAGACATCCCCTGCCACAGATAAAGAGATTGCTATATTTATCACCTCTGAGCTGGCAGACAATGTTAGTGCAAGTCAATTTACTCCCTGTGATATGAAGATGATAGGAGATTGCCATAGGGAAAATGGGAGAAAATATTATTAAGTTGAAAGCATAGATAAAGAGGGGAAAGGGGTTGCGAGATTAATTAACAGACAAATGAAAACAGACAAATGAAAACAGACAAAACCCTTGCTCACAAATGTGAGGGTGGGGAGTAATAAAATAGATTTCAACAACACTTGATTTGGATCTCAAAAGACATGGAGAACTTAATTCTGACCAAAGCCTCGTGCCATCTTTGCCATCTTTCAATCAGCTTCTTTCAACTGGAGTAACAAAACAGAAAACAGATGCATCTGAAATTCCAGCCATTATCAGAGAATTGCTCATTCATGCATATCATTTTCTTGATGGTCAATTGAACTCTGCTCAACATTGGGAATTTACAATCAATCCACTCAAAGAGACTTCAGAGAAAAGAAAAAAAAAAAAAACTTTTGAAGTTTGAGCCATATTCATCAACAACTCTACTGATTAAACCACAGCTCAAGGGACGAGAGAAAATAAAGTAGTAAATCAATGAAACACACTGATCTCACAAAGGCATGGATAAACCTTTTGAAGAGACATTCATTTTGTATTATCTGAAATATTAATGGAGGATTTATTCTCAAGGTGACTATCTCTTTTTTCTTTTTTTCTTTGTGGTTTTAATTGTGCAACAGTGTGTATAAAGATATTAAGTAGTCACATAAATAAAAACAAGACAATCATGAAAATAAACAGCAAAACTTGAGTCATCATTATTTTATTGTCAACATAAAATCTGTCATGCATAATTTGTGATTTACGACTGCATAAATGGTGGTTATTTTGTAAAAGCATACAACATGCAGAACAAGAGAAGGATATATGTGGAGAAGGTGTGAGAATGCTTGTGGACAAGGCCTTTCACCAAACGTGATGTATGTTGGTTTAGCTTCTACAGTTCGCAATGAAAGACAAAACAGTGTGTAAAGAAAATGCAATGGGATTTTGGGGGATAAGAGGGGGGCAATAAATTACATTATCAGAACCGAGGACCAAAAACCAGAAAGTATGTTTTTTTTTTTATCAAACGACAACACTTTCTGATCTCTGGCCCTCAGATCTGATAATGTATTTTATTGCACCCCCCCTTATCCTCCCCTAAAAAAAAAACTAACAAAAAAACAATGCATTTTCCTTACAGTTTTGTCTCATTCTGACCTGAAGCAGCCAAACCCAACACTTGTCATGTCAGCAAAGTCCATCATCTACAAGCTTTTCTACTTCATCTCATCTCCACTTTGGTTTTGGATACTATTATACATCATATAAACCTATGTGTGTGTGTCAAACAATGAATGTCTATTACGTTTGATCATGAGCCATTCTAAGCTTAATATATCTGCTTTAATTTTGGGAGAAAAAGACAAAAACTGTCCAACATTTGGATAATTTTTTTTTATGTTCCCCGATCTAATCAATGAGCCATCATCAGAGTGGTTATATAGAGATATATATATATATGTGTGTGTGTGTGTGCGCGTGTGTGAAATTGGTGCAACAGCAAAATTGTCCAAATCTTGTAACAGCATAATTATCTATTTAAAAAAAAAAACCCAAAAAAAAAAACCACTAAACTACTTGATTTTTTTTCTACCTGGTTTTCAGATAAGATGTTTAGCCATCTTGACACCATTTTTCATAAGAATCACTAAAAAAAAAAAAAAAAAAAAAAAATCAACTGAGTTATTCAGCTAGAGTTGGTTAAAATGGTTTTGTGTCAGCCCAACTGTCTTCATTCAGGCCTTCATTAATGGTACCAGCATTCATACTCTGACCATTCAAAGTCCATTCAAGAACCATCAAGAGAATGGTGAATAAGTTTAACAAAAGAGGGAAAAGTAGTGAGGAAAACTAGATTAGGAGGTCATAACAGGAAGAGGGATCATCATTTCAACTTAGAGCTAAAGAGATCATTTAGAAAAGATCCAACTCAATTCATAAGACGTTGGGCATGTGAGAGAAGAGTGACATCCAAGAAGCAGTGAAAAAAAAAAAAAAAAAAAGCTTTAAAATAAAATTGTAAGTGAAACCTGTGAGGCACCTTGTTACTCCAGGATAGAAAGTTAGGTTAGAGAGGGCAAAGATCATCTTGAATAAATTGGAAAATGATCCTGGAATAATAAATATATAT
Organism: Acanthosepion lycidas; assembly: GCA_963932145.1. Classification (NCBI taxonomy): domain Eukaryota; kingdom Metazoa; phylum Mollusca; class Cephalopoda; order Sepiida; family Sepiidae; genus Acanthosepion; species Acanthosepion lycidas. The sequence continues at coordinate 95,042,698 of OZ010599.1, forward strand.
TTGAACTTCATGAGTTTCTGATCCTCAGCTATAAATTATTAATGATGAACATGTCATTTTCCATTTCATCACGATTCTTCTATTAAGCTTAGAGGGTAATTATACATTCTTATTGCTCAAAGTAGAGTCTAATAGTGTTATAAAAACTTTGACAAATTCCAGCAAGATATTTTTAATCATTTCTAAGATACAATGGTTCAGAGCTTAATTTAACAATTGGACAATTTTACAGCTACAGGGTTTGGACAATTTTACGGCTACAGGGTTTGGACAATTTTACGGCTACACCTGGGGTGTGTATGTAATTGAATGATAAAATAGAAAAAGAAAAAACCCTGTGTTATGTTTTGTACCTGTCTATATTTCTATTGTAACTATATACACTATTTGAACTGTGGTCATTTTTGTTGCCATATTCATGACATTTCGGCCATTGTACACTCCAGCCTTCTTCAGGCGATTGGAATTTCAAATCAAACCCTTTATTAGATGCAGTGAATAAAAGCATTGGTTTAAGTACTCCAGGGATTGGACCCAAAAGAGGTGTGCATTCAATACCTGGCCACAACACAAGTGAAAAAACTTGGAGAGTCGAGTTACTGAAGAGAAATAACTTAAACCGAGACATCCAAATAAAGGATTCGGTTCAAAATTCCAATCACCCGAAAAAGGCTGGAGCATACAATGGCTGAAACATAAATATGGCAACAAAGATGAAGACAGTCTGAACAAGGTAAATAGTTATGTTTAGTGTCCTTCAAAAGGACTTTTTGAGACAATGTTTTTATCGATGATATATTTGATATGTGTGTGTGTGTGTACAGTGAAAAGGAATGAAATGCAGCAAACTACAATTATAATACCTTCATTTTTTTTTCTCTCAATGTAGAATTCCAACAGTTGTTTGCTGTATTTTGTCCACCCATATACAGGTTGCTCAACTGAACACATTTGGAAATAAAGATTGTCACTTTGATAATAAATCATCCAAGGCTTGTGACAGAATTTTACCCATTTTGTGATTCAATTACCTATTATTAGTCATACATATATATATATATATATATATATATATATAGATATGTGTGTGTGTGTGTGTGTCACTCGCAGACAGTACTGTTTCACCATACCACAGCTTCTCAGTGCAACTAGACGTCCGAAAGCCTCAAGCCAGGATCAAAACCCAACTAATTTGGTGTCAGTCAGAATTTCTACCCCTAAGCCATCAGTACTCGGCAGAGGAAAACTGCTAATTCTCATGTATTGATTTTTATGAATGTGTGTGTTTGTGTGTAATTATTGACACCCTTGTCAAAAATTTTTTTTATTAAATTTCTTGCTAAAATTAGATGAAATTATGTCATAATAATGTGAACAGCCAAAACAAATTTTGCCAAAAGGGGGACATCTGGTGATGTTTAATATGGGAATATCAGCTGATAAAAATTTCAAGCATGATTTGAAATTATTGGCACCTACATAATTTTATTATTGCATTGCAAAAAAAAAAAAAACACAGACACTGATTTGGGCTATAATATAAGAGTATGTTGAACAATAATAATAACAATAATAATAATAATAATGTCATCTTTAGAATGTTCTAAAATACATAAACTTCTAGAATAATGCTAGCCAAGGCTATGTGACATCTCTTACACAATCTTTTTGCAATCTTTTGATCAACAAACTATTTTATCTGTGGCATTATGGTGATGGAGCACAGTTCAGACTTAAGAAAGATACTTACACTGACAATATCTAAGAATTTCAATATGGCTTGATCAACTGTTTCCAACAATCACGAAGCATCAAGATATTGATTTGTTGGAGAACAAGTGGAAGTTAATTAGAATGGTCAACAATGATCCTAAGATAACAACTGCAGCAATGAAAGCCAATTAGACAGTGATCAGAGTTCATGCTTCAAAGTGAACAATTACTCAAGAGATGGCTTGAAGGCATGCTCTCTTTGAAAGATACCATTTTTGAAGAACCAATACTTAACTGCTAGTTTGAAGTTTGCAAGATACATTCTGAAGAAGCCTTAACATTTGTCACTGATCTGTAGTTTGATGAAACCGAACTAAAGTTATTCAGTCAGAATGATAGGACTACCATTTTGAGAAAAAGAAAAGCCTACAATCTGAAGATACCATCCCTGCCATCAAACATGGCAGAAGTAACAATGCTAAAGACACCAAAAAATTCAAAATTATTTGAATTGAAGGAACAATGTAAAAAAAAAAAAAAAAAAAAAAAAAAAAGAAAAGAAAAGAAAAAGAAAAGAAAAGACAATTATCCCAATGTTTTTGAACAAAAACCTGAAGTCATCAGTAAAGCAACTGAGATTAGGACCATGTTGGACCTTCATGGAGTACAATGATCCCAAGAATACCTAACTTTTAATCCAAAATTTGTTGAAAGAAAACAAAACAGATGTATTCCCATGGCCAGCTCAACTCCTGACTTAAATCCATTATAAAATTTATGGTAAGAGCTAAAGAAAAGAATGAAATAAAGACATTTGCCACTTGAATCTACCGTCATTTACCTGAAACTTTTTCCATGAACATGAAAATATCAGAAAAAATATATAAATTTCTATATATCAGAATATTATTTTTCTTTTTTTTTTAAAAAAAAAGAAATCTGATTAAGCGGAAAACCTTTTTTTCATCCTTTAAAACTTCAGACGAAAGTGATGTTTACATTGATGTGACTACATATGTGCACGAAGGATAGGAGGACACTGAAATTTAAAAAATTTTTTTTTTTTTTTAAATGTGTGTGTATACAGATTAGCCGATTAAATTTATTTTCCTTTATGGTTTTTATCCCTTTTTCATTAAGTAACCCACAAGGTGATAATATATCTGCAAAGATGAGATGTTGCAAAAACCTGAATATAAATTTACTTCGAATGATCTAGCAATTAAAGCACTCTCTATACACTTTCATCGTAGTAAATTGATTTCTCTTTTGATTAAAGTAGCATTTTTAAAAAAATCAAAATTATGGTCAGTCATTACAGAGAACAATTAATGCATTGAATCAATAGTTTTATAAAAAGATTCCTTCTTTGTTCATGTAATCATTTAGTTAAATTCCTCAAAATTTCTCCTGTGTATTCCTTTTCGTAATCATTACAGGTGATAGAATAAATTCCAAATTTTAGTTTAATATTTTGTTTTGTATTAAGTCTTATTGTTTTAGAAGTAGTTGAAACAAATTTTATGCTAACTTTGGTAAATTCTTTTCAATTGTAGTTGTGATAGAGTTGGTGGATAGAATAATACATTTGTTTTGTGTATTATAAATCTTCAAAATAAATAAACAGCAAATTCTGTCTGTCTGAAACTCCTAACTCAGGCCACATTTGCTTTACATAGACATACCTTTTTTGTCCAGATAAGGAGGGAACAGTTAAAATTCAAATTTTAAAATAACTGAAAAGAAATTGTGATTTCAAAAGTTTTTAATTTATATTGAGTTTCAAGTAACACAAAAACTTTGTGAATTTACATTTTTTTGTTTTAAATTCAGTTTAAAAAATACCCAAAACTTTGAATTGAGGAAATCATTTTTATGTTTTCAAAATGCCAAGCAATCAGACTTAAAGTGAGAAGTTTTGTGATGTGAGGTTTTGAAGCTCCACAAAGTTTGTGATTTGAAGAACTCAATTTTCAGCCTGAATTGGACTTTCAGCCTGAATTGGATTTATTGCCGGAAACAAAAGGTGAGGTTTTTAAGTTCCATGGAGTGAATTGGGGAATTCAAAGTTATTTCTTCAAAATTATCATTGCTGTTTTCTAAGCTGGACCAGATATCTCTAGTTTTCTTCTAGAGGTCCAATTAGTCCTCCACAGGAGGTAACTTAAAAGTCCGCATGGAGTGTGGCTTTTAAGCGAGTATATAATAAATGGATAAAATAAATAAAAAAGTTAGTAAATTTTCATGATTTTTGGAAGTTACTGTAACTCAGGTATCCTTGCAAATAATATAATTTACTGTGCTGATAAAGAGTGCCTCAGCAAAACATATTCCAGCTTCCATAAGAAAGATGGATGCAAGTGGCTATCATCTACAGTCCCAAAGGCAACTCAATATATAAACAATGTTAGAAAACCAAACACTTGCTTAAACAAATAACCATCCTATGTAATCAGAGTATCATGAGCCAGAGTTCCACAAAGAACATATGAACATCAACCCAAGTTCTCCTCCAAGGAAACCAAAGAGACACTTCTGATGGGTCAGTGTTGATTAGCAACACTGTTTCTAACTGAACAGGCCTGACAGTGCATAAACTAACTTTAAACAATAAACGTTTGGATGAATCAATATAAAGTAAGCAGTGAAGAGAAATCTGGCATGATAAAAATTATCCTTCCAGCGCTAGACTCACAGCACTGTCTTATCCGCAATAGATAAGTAACCACAATCACTACAGGACACAAAAGAACATGGCTCTCAACTTCCTGTCTTGTGCTGCTCTAGATAAATTTTGACCCTTTATCATTCCTCTTTGTCCAGCCATCCATTCACTCAAACTTGTTAAGTGATCATGGCTCTCCACAATTTCCTATCTTTGGTTGTTCTAGGTAACTTAACCTTTTATCATACCTTTTTTCCTGTCATCCATTCACTCATTAAATAGGCCATCATGGCTCTCCACAACTTCCTATCTTTTGTCGTTCTAGGTAACTTTTGATCCTTTATTATTTCTCTCCTTTTTCTACCATCTAGTCATACAAATTCATAAAATAGTTTACTCACTTATTCTCCATGCTGTGCTTGCTTTCAATGTCCTGCAAGTCTTAAATTCTCTAGGCTCTCTTTCCTCATTATGTATCCCTAAAATTTCAGCTGTCTCTTTCTGATTGTTAGCAATAGTTGCTTTGTAATTCCTATTCTCCTGAAGATTTCCTAATTGCCCACATGTTCTGCCCATAGCATTCTCAGCATTCATCGACAGAACCACATCTGTCAACTAAAGTCTTCTTCATTTATGAAAAGATTGTCTAGAAGTTACTGCCATATTGGAAATTAGATATTACACTGCAGTTCAATAATCTTTTCTTTGTTTTATAATGACATTTTCTGATCTTTTTGCATTTATTGGAAAAACCACATTCATGTTTTTTCAAGTTTGTTGTTCTTCATCTGCATAGAGATCGACATCTTTTAGATGGCAGGAAATACTAGACATAGGAAAATGTTAGAAGCAAAGAAACGAGTGCATATCTGTTACGTATATCAATCCTATTAGCAGTTCAATACTTTTCTTTGTTTCTTCTGTAAGATTATCCAGCATTTACTGTCATATAGATTATATATTGCATAGCAGTTCAGTACCCTTTTTGTTTCTAACGACATTTTTCTATCTCTTAATACTTTTCTTAGTTTCTGAAAGGCATGAGGAGATTGTCCGGCATTCACCACCAAACAGATTAGATATCATGTAGTAATTCAGCACTCTTCTTTGTTTCTAGCATTTTCTGATCTCTTAATATTAGGTTGGTGCAAAAATAATGATGTAATAATGTCGTTTTTTTGACGTATTTTTTAACGTCAAAAAACAACATTATTACGTCATTATTTTTGCACCAACCTAATACTTTGCATTCATTGGAAAAAGCACATCTGTTGCTTCAAGTCCCTTTCATCTGTGAGGAAATTAATCAGCATTCACAGCCATATTAGCATTTCGGCACTCTTTGTTTCGAACAAATGCTGATGAAAATGAATGAGTGGAAAGAGAATTGTGCAATAATCAGTAATATCAAGCTTGCACAAATAGAGGATCAAATATGTTCTACAGTTTGAAGGATTAAACTTGCTAATTATCCAAGGTGTAGTTAAGTAATAAGACTGGGCTTACTCAAGTCAAATTATAGAAAACACGTTTACATTGACCAACTGCTCACATGTTCTATGTTAATCTCCTTATTTGTTGGTAGAAGCCCATCTCTATCACTTCAAGGCTTCTCTGTGAGAAGATTGTCCAACATTCACAATCATATAGATTAGATGTTATATAGCAATTCAGCACAGTTTTCTTTTTGTCTACAGAATCTCCAAGCCATTAATGCTTTGGATTTGCCACAAGAAGCCTATCTGTTGCTTCAAGTCTCTTCTTCATCTTTGAGGAGATTGTCCAACATTCACTGGCATATAGGAGATTAGATATTACATAGCAATTCAGCACTCTTTCCTTTTTGTCTAAAGACAATCTTCAAGCCCTTAATACATTTAATTTGCTACTAGATACATCTGTTGCTTCAAGTCTCTTCATCTGTGAGGAAATTGTCTAGCATTCACTGCCATATAAGAGATTAAATATTACATAGCAATTCAACACTTTTCTTTGTTTCTAACAAAATTTCCTTTCTCTTAATACTTTACTTACTTTCTCAAAGGCATGAAGAGATTGTCCAACATTCACTGCCATAGTGAAGATTAGATATTATGTAGCGATTCATTCTTTTCTTAGTTTCTGTTGTACAGTAGCTAGCACCCCTTCAGCACTACTGGATGGCCTGGCTATTAGCCTTAAATAGTCTATGATTAAGGACTTCAACAGTTGATTAATAAGTTGACGCAAGCTGAATACTGATCTTACTTCATTTGGCTATACAGCATTTGACCCTCCTCTATTCCTTATAAGTTGTCTTGTTAATTGTTTGTAATTTAAACTTATTGTTCTGTGTTTTTTGTATGTATCTGTTAGCACCAGATACTGGTGCTGAATAAATATATTAAGCACTCATTCTTCTGTGTATCATTCACCTCGATGATACAACAGTTTCTAATAACATTTTCTGATCCTTTACAAAGTTGCATTTGCTAGTAGAACCAATTTGTCATTTCAAGTCTCCTCTTCATCTGTGAAGAGATGGTAGTGAATGCCGGACATAGGAATATGTCATTAGAGGCAAAGAAAAGATTACTGAAATGCTATGCAATATCAACCTTCTTATTAGCAATCCAACACTCTTTCCTTTGTTTCTTCTGTGAGATTATCCAGCATTTAGCACACTATTTCTAACAAATGTTGGTGAAAATGAATGATAATTGTGTTATAATCAGTAATATCAGGCTAGCACTAATGTGATCAATATGTTGCACAATTCAAACAAGTTATTAATCATACACTAACAACACTGGTATCTGTCTATATTTCCGAGATGAGGTATTATGTACACTATTTACTTTATTCAAACTATCGTCCTCATCTTTGTTGCCATATTTATTACAACGGACACATGGCACAGTGGATAAAGGCGTTAGTTAGATCCAGTGACAGGACCCAAAGAGTGCGAGTTCAATACTCGGTTAAGACAGTGGAGAATTTTCAGAGGGAAATTAACAGGAGATAACTGACATCCATTAAACATGTGGAATTAGAATAGTCTACCCCAGTGAGCGAAATAAAGGGTTCAGTTTGACATTCCAATCAGCTGAAGAAGACCGGAGTGTACAACAGCCGAAACATTGTAATAAATATGGCGACAAAGAGGAGGACAATAGTCTGAATAATGTAAATAGTATAACAACACTGGGTTTACCAAAATCAAATTACAAGGAATGATTTACACTGATCAATGGACAAGTATAAAATGTCCTGAACATTACAATCTGTTCCAGTTTCTATTTCATTACTTCATCAGTCAGAAATGTCAAAAAGGTCAAAAAGGTCAAAAAGGTCAAAAAGGTCAAAAAGGTCAAAAATCATGCAACATATTAATTTGAAACGCTTAAATAAATGTAAATAGATACAAAATCTTTTCATAAAAGCAAACTTAAGTGCATGGTGGTAGAATGTATGTCACGTACCACATTTGTATAAAATGCTGCAAGAGATTTTGTGAAGGTCAAGGGGGATGAATGCTGTAGGGCTTCTGTGCATGTCACATGATTACTTTATATTTCTATTTCGCATATAATCAAAGAGTCCATATAATATCTTACTAATTAACAGGAATTCAATCACTGCAATCAGATACCTCGGATGGGGTATAAATAGGAGTACTTTTCTTTGGTTGATCATGTTCAATTTGACTGTCCAGCAGTAGACATCAAGAATCCGTCATGAATAAACAAATATAAATAGTGCGTGGTAATTAGGGGTCAAAATCAGGAATTACTGGGAATAAATATCCAACCCCTTGTAGTAATACAAAGTGTCTAATTGTAACACATACACAGTAATGGAAGAACTGCATTTGATAGATGGGATGCTGAAGCCCCGTATCAAGTATCTAATAAAAATTTCTCAAATAGTTATATTTATAAGTAAATTTACATGCTTACTTTGAAGATAAGAACTTTTGATAAAATCTACCTTTTTGGAGTTATTGATGATAAAAGTTTGGACCCATTCACATCGTGTCAGCCATTACTGGCATTGTTTGCACATATCTGCTGTGGAATAAACAGTCGTTTGCCTTGATTATTGTGCATGCACTGATGCAAACAATACCAATAATGGCTGCCATGCCGTAGCCAACAACGACACAAATGAGTCCAAACTTTTATTGTTGATAACTCCAAGACTGTAGATTTTATAAAAATTTCTTTGATATTTTTGAATTAGGCATGTGAATTTAGAATAAAAAAATAACTGTTCAGGGAAATTAGCGCGGGTCTTAAAAAGCAAATTACACAAAATTTCTCATGGAATCATTGGCATAAATTCGTATAATTTTTGAGGTTCTTTTTGAGCCATTATCTAATATATATTATCACAAAATAGGGCAAATAGGGCTCAAAAATTATCCTGGCTCTTATCCATTTCCTTAGAAGAACAGATGATTCTGGACATACTTTTTGGTCAGAGCAATTCTGAAATGCAGAGGGGCAGAACCCTAGAGCAAAGAAAATAATTTTGCTCATATGCTCATTCCATTATTTTTTTTTGGGGGGGGGGATTTTATTATGTACATGCACATTATATATATATATGTGTGTGTGTGCAAAGAAATATAGTTTTAAGGTGTGCAATATTTATGGGATAAAGGGCTCGATATCAGAGATAGAGTGTGTGTAAATATAAAAGTGAACATAAAAGTCAACACAGAGGCAACAGTGTTTCATGCTAGATGCAATCATCAGGCCACTTGTGTCTAGCATGAAACAGCCTGTCGCCTCTGAGTGTTGTCTTCAATGTTCACTTATATACAAAATCTCAAATGGATAAATATAGGTAAATGTATGAGAAAGCATTCATATACATATACTCTATAAAGCAAGGAAAAAAAAAAAAAATTGCCCAATGTTAAATAACAGAGCTATTTAATATATTTAAAAATATAAATAATACCCTACATCGAATGCCAAAACTGAGTTTCATGCTTCTGCAATTTTCAGGTGCAGATTTTTTAAAAAAAATCCACACCTGAAGATTGCAGAAGCATGAAACTGAGTTTCAGCAATCAATATCAGATATTATGCATATTTTTTAATATATATATATATATATATATATATATATAGATAGATATAGATAGATATAGATAGATATAGATATGAAGAAAAATATACGGAAAAAAACAAACAAAAATCCTAATATGCAATTATGCTGTTTTAATGTTAATATAATGTCAACGTCGGACGTTTCGGTCTAATAGACCATCTTCAGGACATATTCATAAAACATAATTAACATTAGACCATATTCAATTCAACATGAAAAAGATGATGGACATAAGAGCAAGACCAATCCAAACAGATAACAAATCTTTCATAAGATCAGCGTTCTGTTTAAATATGATCACGTCGTCGTCACGTGGGCGATGTTGTGAAAACGTATTCCTAAAATTTGAGTATTTTGAATGAAAAACGAAAAGAATTTTATTTTGATCTAAAACTTATATGTACGTTTGTCGAGCATTAATCTTACTAGAAAAGGGGAAATATTAAAGAAGCCTGGTCTAGTGTTCACCATGCGCGAGATAGATATCATGCCTGCTTCATAAATCCGCCTAAGATTTTTATTATGAAAATATTTTAAAATCTTCACAGAATCAAAATTATGATCAGCTTTAGTTGTGTGTACAACTAAAGGATTGTTTAAATTTCCAAGGCGAATATCTCGTTTATGTTCGAAAACAAGATTTTACAGACCTACAAGTTTCATTCATACTGTCAAATCTATATCCATATATTTGCTTATATATATATATATATATATATATATATATATATATATATATAAAATGTAATTTCAAGATCAGCAGTGGCAGTTACTTTATGTGTCCGTTTGTTGCATGCTTGGTAGATTTTTCCGCTTCAGGATCACCTATCGGACATACTGTTTCAGTAGGGTCTCTGATGTATGATGTTGCAAGAACTGAAACTTGTCATAACATCACTGACAAGGCAATCCTGTGCACTGAGTGTTTTCATGACAAATATATATATGTGCTTGGTTAAGTTTTGTTGTGCAGATGATGTAAGAAGCATACTCTCGTCTTTGATGACAGCAATGGAAAACTGAACCAGTTAAATGACAAATTAACAATGTGAAAGAGGAACGAAGGAGTCACTAGGCTAATTTGTGATATCATGAAAAGTGGTCAATTAAATAAAAAAAAAAAAAAAATAAATTTTTTTTAAAATTAATCAGAAACCCCAAAGACCACCAGATTCCACCTAAACTCCTAAGGATACTTAATATAAACCCTTCAATTTTGACCCTGAAGCAGTTGGAAGTTAAAACATTGAGATAAACAGATCCTGTTGACATGCTGCTTGGTGACTACTTGACCTCAGGATGAAGTGTTTAGTGGAGAACAATTCTAACTTAAGAATTTCTGATGGGGCTAAAGTTAACCTTTACAACTCCACACTAACTTTTGGAGTTGTGTCCCCTGGATCCACATTAAGTTTGGCTATGTTAAGTCTTTGAATGATGGGTATGTATATTACTAGCACAATAACTTTTAGGGTTTTAGAGAGATTATTATAAAATTTTCAGGGTATTTGCATGAAAGGATGTAGAAAATGCAGACAATATTTTACTGTACATATAAAATTTGAGAAAAAAAACAATAAAAAACATGAAAAAAAAAAAAAAAAAAAAAGAAACAGAACTTATAAAATAAGATTCCTACTCATAATATGAAAACCTTGCATATATAAAAAGGGAGGTCTGTTGTCCAGCAAGACAAATACGAAGGTCACTTTATTAAACCTATCAGCAAAAGCAAGGCCAAAAATGCTTTCATTTCTTCAAATCAAACTTTTTTTCGAAGCTCTGATTTGCAAGTTGGGCTTTACTGTATCACTGAATTTTGTTTTTCATATTATTTGGGTACCAGTTATTTAATTAATGGTAATGGAAACCAACTACATCAGATGAAAAAAGACAAAAAATGTCTACCTTACTAGGTCTGGGAGTATAGGAAAACTGGTAGTAACAGGTTATCGTATGATTGTGATGGTTCAAAAATTCCTCTTTCTTGGTTGGAATTACTTCAAGTCTCACATCACCAACATCTGCATGGGTAGATCCCAAAAATTCTTGTCACTCTTATTGTCCATGAAAAGTTCCTCTATCGAGGTAACAGATCCACACCTCGACCTGGGAGGAGGGTTGCCATTGTGATAAAAAAAAAAAAAAAAAAAAAAAAGACAAACATTTTTAAAACACTTTAAAATTCACTGATAAAACAACTTTCAATTAGAACAAAGTGGCTGGCATCTGATCATACACAGTTGATATCACAAGCTTAATGACATCATTTCTGTCGTAATAGGTTATTTTTAGAAACCTACTTTCCCTTTGAAACAAAGCTCTGTCCCTTGGCAAACATGTCGCCCAGAGAATATTAAGAAAGAGTATTGCCAGCGGATATGTATGCCTGTAGAGTTATAAAAGGTTAACATATTTATGATCACTTTTGAGTGAAGGTCTGATACAATTCCCTGTCTACACAGAGTCCTTGTTGGAAAAGAATTATTTTCTACCCTCCAATCTCTTTCTCACAAGCACTATCATAACTTCTATGGAAAGTGTTTGGATGAGCTACATTCCTGGGTTCCACCAGGTTTAACCTTCATGCCATTTACATTGTAGCAAACCACCCACATTCTCTCCATATTCCATGAGCGAGAAATAAGTTCCACTCAAACAACTTCTCCACTGCTCCATGGAACAGACTCCTAAGAGGATGTTCCGCCCTGATCACTACAATCTTAACCTGTTCAAGTTTAGAGTTAGCCGTTATTTTCCCCTCCTGTCCATATAAACTACCCCTTAACGTAAGCCTTTACTTAGAGCAGCCACCAGGCCTTGTACAGTGTGACCTTACTGTAAAAAAAAAAAAAAAAAAAAAAAAAAAAAAAAAAAAAATCCGTTCTACATTAGTCACTACAAGTTCTTCACTCTTATGAACAATCATTCTTTAGAAGTTGCCAACTGACCATATATCGTATTGTCAGCACCTGCTAACATCTGAGCATTGGGATCATCATTATTATCTCTTCCTATTCCCTTCTTGACTCCCTGGTAGCAGTGGCGAAGATGGCTATGAAACAGTGTTTGACAAAACCATTCACATGAATTTGATTTTGGTTGATGACTGGGTGACAGAAGCACATACATTTAGCTAGAAGTGCCTCCTTTGTAGCTCAAAGGGGATTGAGACAGGCAAAATCTAGCAAACCTGGTTGCATCAGGCTATCAGATGCTTGGTCTGTCGTGGTCCACCTTTGTCATGCCAGCCTGATTGACCCTGCTCTCTTCCACCGGTTTGGCCATTAAGATTGTTTAGATCTTAGCCTATTCCACTGAGGTCCTCAAAGGGTTGGTCGTGTTCAGTCTAGTCCCCACTCCTCAACTTTACCACTATGAGTGGCCCTACAGGAGCTGGAACTCCAGACTGCTTCACTATTGGGATCACTAGGACACAAAAGCCCTCTACCATATCAACTGACCAGGAAAGTTGAAATTTAATGCTGCAATTGACTAGATAAACATTGTTTTCAATATGTTTAAACAGGTATTTTTCCTATAATTTTGTTTTAATAACCAATTTTTCTTTGCTTCAACCAACTCCAGAATTTTTCAGATCTAAAAATACACATTGTAGGCAGAGAAATCACTTGGAAGAGGAAAAAAAAAAAAAAAAAAAAAAATGATTTCTCCTAAGTCTGGCCTAAGTTCACAAGTGTTGTGTATCCATAAGGAGCAAAGTAACTTTTATGAGCTATGTCCCTTCAAGACCATGGCTCTCCCCAGTTTCCTATCCTAAGCTCATTAGGTAGGTTACTTGTTGGTTCCCTATGCCTCACTCACCTTCAATATTTGCTTAAAGATACAGTGTAACATCAATTGCTATTGGACTCAGCTGTCATTTACAAAAAGCAAGTTTGTGCTTACATTATTGATATCTGCATAATTTTTATTTATTTTTTTTAAAGATTTTCTGAAAAACAAATAAGGTTGCACAATTGTTATCAGCATTGAAACTAGAATCGACATGCAGAGTTCAGATTCTGACCAAGTCTGTTTTGTTAATTTTCACTCTAGTATGTTTTCTAATTCTAGACTGGACCACAACTTTGTGTCCATCAGTTTAACTAGACCAGATCTTTTTCTTAACCAATATAGAATATATGTCTAGCCAAAAATTTCCAAAAAAAATGTTAAGACCTTCTGATCATATTAATAAAAAAAATTTTTTTTAAATAAATTAAAAAACCTACAAAGTGTGTTAATTTCAATCCTGTTGAGAATGACTGCAAAACACGTTCCCTAATTTATATGCAGAAGCACACAAATGCATGCTGGGATTTTTTCCTAGCTGATATAATGGAATATGTATACATACTACGATTAAATATATCCCTTTCCGGGACATATCAGTTGGCGACGAGGATGAGATCCAACTGATATGTCCCAGAAAGGGATATATTTGATCAAAGTAGCTAAGTGAGTTTGGCTACTATAACCAAGTAGTACACGGTAGCAGTAATCGACTGGTAACCGTTGTAGTCGCAGGTAATAAGTGTAGACCAATAGAATAGCCAATGGCATAGTTCAATGGGTGTCATCAGACTTAAACTGTTGTATCTACACGTCCGTCTGTATTTATGACGGACACCAGCCAATCATATTCCAGTGAGGGGGACCTCAGGTGTATGCATATTATATCACTAGCCAATAAAATAGGCCGGTTCTCAGTTCCATCTGACTATCCTGCTCTGTCTTGAAGTCAGAACGCTATGTTCATTTGTTCAAATTTGCGCATATGTGTCAACCCCAATTCTTAGTTTGTGAACTTTTTGCCATATTACTGTTGCTTTGCCTTATTACTGTGAATTTGCCTTGCATATATTGTTTGCTTGCTTTATATTATTTTCTATTCTTTTTCTTGTTTTCGTTTGTTGGACAGTTTTGCTGTTTATTTAAATTTAACAATGGCCACTCCCTGTACAGTGTAAGTGCAATAGCCACTAAGGGACAATAAACATTGACCTCTCGATGACCTTCACTATTAGGTTCGCAGAATACTGCAGCAATAAAAATCCAAGTAATTAAATCTAGATCTTTAAAAACTGAAATACTTGAAATCTATTGTAAAGTCCCTCCAGATAATTTAATTAAATATATTCCAAGAATTCATGATGGCAATGCTTTACAAATATGATTCAATAAATACATACTTGAAAGCAATTTTATATTGAGGGTCAGAGGCCTTATGCCTTCAGCAGGAAATAACTCAAAAGTCCCAATCATTGGACAAGTTTTCAGCTAATTTCTAGAAATGTTGATTGGTTATTAAGCACTTGAGAATAGCTGATATTTCATGAGAAATTTGGCCAGAGTCCTCTAGATGAGTATCAGATTGTGATTTAAGATAATTCAGAGAGAGAGAGAGAGAGAGGGGAGAGAGAGAGGGGGGGGAGAGAGGCAGAGAGAGGGAGAGAGAGGAGAGGGAGAGAGAGAGGAGAGAGAGGGGTGGAGATGGGGGTTAGAGGAGAGGGAGAGGAGAGGGAGAGGGGGAGGGAGAGGAGGGAGAGGGAGGAGGGAGAGGGAGGAGGGAGATAGAGGAGGGAGAGAGAGGAGGGAGAGGGAGGAGGGAGAGAGAGGAGGGAGAGAGAGGAGGGAGAGAGAGGAGGGAGAGAGGAGGGAGGGGAGATGGGAGGGAGAGGGAGAGGGGAGGGAAAGGAGAGGGAGAGGAGAGGGAGAGGGAGAGGAGGGGGAGAGGGAGAGGAGGGGGAGAGGGAGAGGAGGGGGAGAGGGAGAGGAGGGGGAGGGAGAGGAGGGAGAGAGGGGGGAGAGGAGGGAGAGGAGGGGGGAGAGGAGGGAGAGGAGGGAGAGGAGGGGGGAGAGGAGGGAGAGGAGGGGGAGAGGGAGAATTAAAAAAGCTAAAATTCCATCAGTACAAGGCAAGAGAGTCACTCAATGTAGAAAGTTACTATTAAAATGGAAATATTGAAAAAAATGGTAAAAAGTGAACATCATGAGAAGGAGGTATAACAATTAAAACTGGAAGTGATGAAAACTGTCCAGTCTCAGCAGCAAGCAGCAAGACTATTCCATCTTGGCAGCAAGTATCTGGTGGAAGAAAGCCAGTGAAAACCATTATTATCCTGGAGTCATTAATGAAATATTTTCCTGATTTATAAACACAGCAATACAAAAAGAAAGGACTTTCAATGTTTGATCCAAGAATGGAAGCTTGAAATCAGAATTTCCCTGTTGTCGATTAGCTGGAAATCAACACAAACATTACTGGTCCATTTGCAAATAAAATGATATTTTTCTTTTAATGTCAAATATGATAGATTTCTCTTGATAGTCATGAAAAATGCATAAAGTCACAAGTCATCCTGACCAAGGTTTCAAGTGTGCTGGTCTTATTAAAAAAATTGATCATGGCAGATGATGTGCTCACTTCAAGAAATTAACTAAAGTCTGCTCAGCATAGTTACAGTATAAACCACAGTTGGACTGTTGGTTGAACCAGTGTCTGCAATAGTGATTTACTTGTGACTCTGGTAGACAGGTATGCTAAAAAAAAAAAAAAAAAAAAAAAAGAAGAAGAAGAAGAGTGGCCAGCCATAGAAATTTTTGAGGATTTGAATAATCATTCATAGTAATTCAAGTCTAAAAGAATCCTCAACAGAATGCAGAAAGCACTGGACAGACATTTCATTCTTTTTGGGGACTCCCCAGACAGTTATATACAGTGCAAGCATCATACCACTGGACCAACAGGCCTCAGTGATGAAGAAATTACCTAGACTCAATATAGCGCAGCTACTCACTAAATTGAGTTTAGTTAGTTTCTTCTTCTTCATAACAGAGGCCCATTCGTATGATGGTTGTATTGTATTGTAACAGTTAGAGTTTGATTCTTGGTAGTGGATGTGCACTACTGAGGAGCACCCCCCCCCCCAAGACAAAAATGGCCATCCAGTGATTTCTCCATACTGTTGGAGGATTCTTCTGGCTCAATGAATTACTATGAATGAAATTATATATATATATATATATATATATATATATATATATATACACACAAACACAAACCTAATTTTACAGTATGCCTATTTCATGGCTTTGCCAATCATTGAACTGTTCAATCTGATGAAACAGAGTTGTACTGTAAACATAGGTATATGTGTAATTATTTATATATACTTTATAGCTCTGTTTAACTGCATTGAGCACTATTTTGTCTACACCGTTAATTAAATAGGTATTTGCTCATCTGTATGTGTACATAATTGCTCTTATAAATGGTTGATCATATATCTTAATTTAGATTATATACAATGAGCAAAATGAATAAATGAATAAGAAAAAATTTGGTGATAAAGAGAAGTCAGAAGAGAAATAATCATAATTGTGCTTGTCTCTCCCTTAGTTTGCACGACCATTACGCCCTGTCAATATCTCATAATGGACTATTTCATTTTGATTGCATGGAAATACAAAAAGCATATCAGAAATTCTACTTGGTTTCAGTGAAAAAATATAATTTATTCAAAAATTATAACAAACATGATATAACATCACTACAAAAATAGACATTTCGTTTCAACACTTCTGGTGTCTTAAAGAGTTAAGAGGACAAGTTTATACTGGCAGTATTATTCTTCAAAAACATTTAAGTATTTTAATAATGGAAAATAAAGAGAAAAAACTCAGTAATGTTTTTAGTTTTTAAGTGCTGTACAAAAACCTTTGGAAAGGCGATTGCCAGCTCAGGACAAAGAGCTCACTGCATGCGGAAGTTATAAATTTTCAAATATTCTACCGTAAATGGCAACATTAAGTAGAATATTTCAAAAGTTTTTCAAGAAAAGGAAAAAAAAAAAAAAAAAAAAAAAAAATGATAAAATCCCTTGAACCAGCAAAAATTCTTTGCTTTGAGTGCACTTTAGAAAAATATTCTGACATACTTTCTGCCTTCAGTCAAATTTTTTTTTTTTTTTTTTTTTTAAATCTCATTTCCACATATTTTATGAATGCAATTTCATTTAAAAAAGAAACTTATACATTTTATCTTTCAAAAAATATCTTAAGCTGTAGAGCATCGTTACTAACTAGAAATGTTGAAAAATACTGGAAGAGTTACAAACATTTATTATTTTTAATAATAGTAATTCCTTTAAATCTTGTCGGTATGTCCAAGAGGATGTGGGCACATGGTCTGGACTGCGCACAGCCTCCATATACCAGTCTAGGAGAATGAAAACTTAATTCAAACCACCTGCTACATTGTAGGTGTTGCCTCTAACAGGGGGACAGGGTAACCTTAATATTACTTGGGGGGGGGTAAAAGGAACTGACAAGTCATTGTATTATTCTGTGTTGAATCTCACTATGAACCACAATTGTAAGAGGGAAGGGAGAGGTGACCACAGCAGTGGTGCAAAATGAATAAGAAAAAAAAAGTGGTGATAATAATGAGAAGTTAGAAGAGAAATAATCATCATTGTGCATGTCCCACCCTTCCTTAGTTTGCACAACCATTACGCCCTGCCAATATCTTATTTGGGACTATTCCATTTTGATTGCATGGAAATACAAAAGGCATATCAGATTCTACTTGGTTTCAGTGAAAAAATAATTAAAAGGTTAAGATAGGAGAGTTTACCAGTCTGAAATGGAAGAAATGGCCAATTTCAAATCTTTTCATTTGTACCCTCTTAAAATAATGACCAGCATTCATATTATGATTATTATAGTAACATTTTCTTAAAGTTGTTAAGCTCAAATATTTAACAATGTGACAGAATTTCTATGGATATTTTATTATTGTAGAACTCGCCATGAGCTTATTCAATCATTAACTGAAAAATTAAGATTCATCAGAAAAGTAAAATAGGAAAACCATTAAATTTCCATGGGTTAAAACAAGTAGTAATAATAGTAATAACCAGAAATACCCATGAAAATTTCTGTTTTCCTATTTGAATTTTAGGATGAAATTTAATTTGAAAATTCTATGACCATAAAATACCCATGAAAATTCAAATTGCCTCACTAAATATTCAATTTTGACAACTTAAACAAAATATTAGAATAACAAGCATAAATATGAATGCAGGTCATTAATTATAGAAGTAAGAGGGTACAAATGAAAATATCAGAAATTATTGAAGCAGACATGAAACAGTCTTACTGCTTCCTCTTTTCCTTTTATTTCTCTCACTGAAACCAAATGGAATCTCTAATATTTATTTTCTATATATCTTTGCAATCAAATTGAAAACAAGAGTCCATTATTTATGAGGCATTACCAGAGCATAACATATGTGCTGACTATTTAAGGAACAAGTAGAATTATAATAGGATTTTTTTTTTATGCAGCCAACCAGAAATATGGGCTTGATTCTTGTTTGCAATATTTTCTATGTTAGGACATAATTGGAACAGACATGGCGACAAAAGATCAAAACCAAGTCTTATCGTAAAAAAGAATTTGCGTTCTCTTTGCTGTCGAAAAAGAAAAGCAGAATCAACATTTGGTCAACTTGAAATATGGTAATTGTTTGTGCTTCCTTACCAGTCTCGACCAATCACAACCTTTCTTACCTCCAGTAAAAGAACTTTACTTTGGATCATAAAAAGCGTTCTTTAGCTCTTCGTGAGTGAAGAGCTAAGATGGGAGTTGTGATGTAAATTCTTGACACTTGATTTACGGGATTCAGTATTTTCTGATGTTGGATTTACAAGACTCATTTTTGACCCTTGGAATTACGACCTTTAACTTTAATTACAAATATGACCCCCTCCGCAAACTCCTATTGCTATTTACCTCAAGATAAACTAATTTCCTCTCCAACACATACAATTCTTTCTATTTTTTCAACATTTAATCCATTAAGGCCAACTGTAAAATCAGATCTTAATTACAGCTTATGTAACACCAGGAGAGTTGCCCAACTTGGCAGATATTTTAAAAGCATTTCTACTATTGCTAGATTTCTGGAGTAAATAGATTTCCTTTTCCTCTACAATTAAACTTGATGAATGTTGGAGAATGGGTCAGTCAAAACATTGTGTTAACAACAGTAAACCTACAAAGAGACTTCAGTGCCTGACCAATGCCAAAAAGTTACAGACAAGGCAGCATGAATTTGGAAATGAGTGTGGTTAAAATGAAAATGTATGTTTCTGTACAGTTGTAGAACACTCACTGAAAGGTTCTTGTAAAATCAGCCACATTTATATCTAAGCAGTGTGGAGACAGATCAACACCAATTGGTGACAGTCTGTTTCATGTTTGAATGCAATCTTCAGGCTTGTAAACATTTAAGTATCTGACCAATGTCAAAAGTTATTGATAAACTATGTGCCATGTCCCTTCAGCACATATGCTACCATGGCTCTTCACAACTTCCTATCCTTTGTAATTCTTAGTTTTTCTCCCTTTGCTAAAGTTCCTGTCCCCAATTTAAACTTTACTTCAATGAGGATTCTATGCCCAAAATGGTTTAAGACAATGTCCATGAAAGAGACTCAATTTTTACATAAAGTTACTATTGGCTCTCCAATTCCTGTCAAGTTTACTAGTTACATTGCATTATCACCAATCGAACCCTGAACTACTGCCAGTCACAATGAATGGATGTGCCTTTGAGGAGATTCTGTCCTTTAAGAAATTATTGGACCTTAAGCTCACACCTGACCTCAAGTGGAACTCTTACATACAACCCATTATTAAAGATGCAGGAAAAATGGTCAGTTTCCTGTATCGTACTAGTAAGTACCTGACTCCTCATGCTATCCTCTACCTTTACAAGAGCTAGGTCGGGCTGAGAATGGAGTACTGGTGTCATATTTGGGTAGGAGATGCCCAGTCCTTACTTTCCAGTCTCAATAGAGTTCAAAAGTGACTCAGAGTCCTTGTGGGTAACAAATTATTTTCTACTCTCCAACCTCTCTCTCATAGGCCTGGATGTGGTATGCCTCTCACTGCTCTATCGCTACTTCCATGGAAAGTACTCAGACAAACTACATTCTTTGGTTTTGCCAGTCATAACCATCACAGCTAGGATCCGACATGCTACTTACTCTGTATTCCATTGGTGAGAAGTAAGTTCCATTTGAAAAGATTCTCCCCACAAATCACTGCTCTGTAGAAAGATCTAAAGAGATCATGAATCTAGGGTAACCATTATCTCCCTTCGTATCTATATAAACTGCCTCTTAACGTAATCAGAGATATCAATTGACAGTTGAGCTGGCTAACCGTAAGTACTATGCTAAGTTTTTACCACACTTCTTGCTTGTGGAAGTCCCTTCTGGCTCCATGCTTTCCAGCCAACTTTAATCTTCAAAAATTTAAATGCAATGTCAATCACTATCTACTGATTACTCTTTCTGCTCATTATTAATGTTTCTGTTACTAATTCTTCCACACCCTGTAACCCCCTTGCATTTTAAAGGGCTTTACTGCCTTGCATAAGGTGATACCGATTAATAATAAAAAAAAATAAATAAAAAAAAAAAATCCTCTACTGAAGAGAGTTTGGGGAAGATTATATGATGGGACAAAACTGGTTAACAGTGAAAATGCTTCATGAAAAAAATGAAAAGGGATAGACTTGTTCAAGAATATACAAGAGAGATTACTTTCTCTCTCTCTCTATATATATATATATATATATATATATATATATATATATATATATATATACATATATATATATATATGTATATGAGAGAGAGAGAGATTTATTATACACACAGAGTTCATGTGCACTTTAAAAAATTTAAAAGTATTTGTATTTGCAATAGGAATAATATGTAAAAAATGTTATAAATTTTAATGTACCTAGTTTAAAGTATAGCTAAAATAACTAATGTGATTTCAGGCATTACTGTAAATCAGTTGGCAAATGTTTTCCGTGAACTGCAAAATTGTATTACCCTTTATATTGCTAATGATGGGGGACATGTGGAAACCTTAAAAAATATGAATTTACTTTCTAATCTTTTTACAAATTATTTCTATTGCAAATACAAATACAGTTATAAATTTTTAAAATGCACACGATTTTTATGGACACCCCGTATATATATATATATATATATATATAAAAACAGCTTATGTTTTGCCAGCCACACTTCAACTTGCAAACCCTTGAAACAAGCCATTTATAATCTCTCTCAGAAATATCAGCAAAACAATAAATCAAACTCAAATATCTGCTCATATTATGCCAAGGCATAACGAGAAAACAGGTTTGCATTTAGTTGGTATTTTAAGCCTTCTGCTTAAGAGTGTTTTAAAAATAGAAAGGTCTTCTGTGCAGCTTTAAATGGTAACTAGCCAAATCCCTGTCTTATGAATATTTCTCTTAACTGGATTTTTGCATCTGAAAAATGGTACTTTTATTGCTGTCACCATGAAACGCAGTCTTTCAGCTATCGCATCTTTTGTGGAGTTTCATACTAAAAATATTTTTTAATGCATACACATGTTTCAGTTGCCATCTGTTTTTTGTTTTTTTATTAAAAATTAAAATTAAGAATTCAGACCAGTTGTTATTAACTTCAGTTTAAAAAAAAAAAAAAAAACAAAAAAAACAAATGGCCACTAAAACATGTGTATCCACTAAAAAAAAAAAAAAAAAGCTATAGTAAGAATACATTTCCTGTATGCATATTTCTGCCAATTCAATTAAGATACAACTTTTCTTTCAATTCTTTATATATATATATATATATATATATATGATTAATCTTCCATCTTTTAGTATATTTTTGAATTTTTTTTTTTCATTCTCAAAAATGCATTCTGATTAAAAAAAAAAAAAAAATCCTACCACAGAAAATGTTTTAATCCAAAACACAAATCTTTCGTCAATCTCAGATATTCACACATATAATAATAAAAAAAAAAAAATTCTTAAAAGGGACAGTTTTTCCCTTGACACTTATTTGAAGTACCTTCACTCTTCAGCAATATTTATTGTTTTAAAAAGCAATAATTAGAATTGTAAATAAACTTAAACATTTTCTTTGTTTTTGAGAAATGAGAACAAAAACTATTAGATTGTTTATTGGAATGATTGACAAAACATCGGCTAATTGCCAATTGATTCAAAGTTTATAAAATGGTAAATAATAATATTTACTTACAGTTGGTTCACATGTTTTAATAATTAAATGTTTTAAATTGTTTTCATATTTCTTTATAAATTTGTAAAAAGATAAATTTTGCATTGTATTAGTTTCAATACAATTGTAATAGTTTTTAGAAGGTTATAAATATAATATTCTTGTAAATAAACAATTTAATTAATAGAATTTAATATTTTTGTTGTAATTTCTCAACAAAAATAAAAAAATGAAAAATAATGTATAAATTCAATTTCATCATGTGTTTAGGTTTTATTCAAAATTTATTCATTGATTTTTAAAACAATAAAAATTGCAGGGTGAAGGTAGTTAAAATAATAGAGTCAAGGGGGAAAAAATCCTTTGTGGGCACAAAAGTCAAAGTTTGCTAGTATTTCTGAGTCTGTTAATCCTTCTTCTAGAACTTGTCAACTCCTTGTGGAGTATGAGGACACAGACACACCACACAAGATGGTACTGCTGTGATTTTCATAGCAAGTAGATTTATGGGGTGGAGTTTATGTTCACATGCCCCAACTGGTTCTCTTAGACTGGTTGCTATCCAAGGGTAGAGAGCCCAGTCTGTCCTGCTATTTAACCCATAGCTAAGGGAAGAAGAGATAAATTCATACTTTTCTCAAGGACATTTTGCATAAAAAGTGAATGCAATGACTTTAGCTGAAATTTTAATATGGTTTGCTGATCCTACCTTCCAAATTATTAACTACAACATGCTATACACATTCTCCTGGGTATGACGATAAACTGTATCTGGCAGCAAGGCCTCTGATCAGGAAACTAGAGGTTTTGAGGAGCTTGGAACCACCTCTTAATTGCTATTGTTCCCAGGTCCACCCTGACAGAGGGTGGTAACACCTGTTAGGGCTCCAGCTATGTGCAAACAGTTGACCCTCCGCAAAATGGGGTCAAACATTATGAAAGTATGAAAATACATTTTTATCATAAAAATACCAGCAATAAATTTAAAAAATAAATAAATAATAGATAAAAAAAAATAGATAAAAAAATAATTACCGGCAATACATTTTTGTAAAGAAAATTACTAATGCTCCAAAGAAAATAAAATTTTGGCATTAAATGACCTAGAAAGAGTTTTATCCTCTGATCAAGGCGAATGTATGGATTTTATTTTGCAACAAGCATTTATGAAATAAAATAAAAATTTTAGTTTTTAAAAATTTTTAAATTTAAGAAAACACTCATAAATATTCATCAGATTAACTGAAAAGTCGAGGTAAACTATGGAGGATGCTAAGTGACAATTTAATGTCTAATAAACAAAAGTGAACCAATCATGTTGAAATTTTTTAAGAAAATATACCAGTTTAACAAACAAAACTATGCCGTTACAAATTGTACTCCTGTAACAAACAGTGCTAGTTTTTTTAACAGCATAAAAAAGTTTATTTTAAAATTTTAAATAAGTTATATAAATTTAAACATTCCACCTATATAAAGCATAAGTAGTCTTACATAAATCATAGTAATGGTAATTTCATAGGCACATAATGAGGAAAGAGGTATTGGAAAATCTGATACTCACAGGACAGATTGAAGACAAGAGGAACAAAGGAAAACAACACATAACCTACTTAGTGATCTTGAGTAAATGGATGGTGGAACAAGAACTGGGAGAGATAAAAAGATAAAATTTATTAAGAGTTACAAAGGACAGGAAATTGTGGAGAGCCATGATTGCTCATGTCCTGAAGTGTTCAGTTCAAAATTCTGATGAGTATGACAAGATACCTGAAGATGGCAAGAGGGTGCAATGGTTAAAACAATGTGCTTATGACAATCAAGAGGAGTATGCTGGTTTAAATAGCAAGGCATGTAATAATGATTATTCCACATCTCAAAAATACAGTCATGAATTCTAACAGTAACTAGAAAAACACATAGCATTATGTAAGGATACATATAGCCAACTATGTTCAATGTTTCAATAGATTTTATTTACCAAGTTGATAGCAGAGAAAAGAAACCACAAGAATTCTTACAGAAGGTAATGAAGGAAAGAGAGAAGAAAGGACTAAACATTAATTACAAGAAGAAAGAATGTAGAGTTGTGAGCAAAAAGAAACATGCAAACTACAAACTGGAGATAGAAAAATCAAACAAGTACAACAATTTAAATATCTGGCCAAAGAAAGTTTATTCACGGTGTCCAGTCAGACAATTTTTCTTGTCTGAATCCATCTTGCACATTTATAAATCTACCATTCATTCATGCATTGAATATTGTTGGCATATCTGGTCTGGTGTTATTATTATATATCTTGAGATTCCTGACAAAATTCAAAAAAGGATCTTTAATGTTATTGATCTTGACCTGGCATCTCAACTTCAGTCACTTTCATGTCTTCCCTCTGCCTTTTCTACAAATATTTTCTTGGCAAATGTTCTGATGAGCTTTCCTCCTGAAAATCTTAACAGCATGAATTTAAGCAAGTTATTAGATTGTATTCTCACAGTTTTGTTAAACAAACTAGATGCAATCATACGTTGTATTTTAATTTTTTTTCCTTACACATGGAACTCCCAATTTCTTGCTTCCCTGCCAACTACAATTTTCAAAACTTAGCAGAAAATAGAATGTGTAACACTGAAATCCAGTGGGGCATTGGAATAGTGAAAGAGGCCTTCCAAAAGGTAAACAAAGTATTAAGAAATGAGTAAATATTTCATTAGAAAAAGTAAAGATTACTGAACCATTATGCAATATCAATCCTCTTATACAGAAGTGAATGCTGAACAATCTTCTTACATATGAAGGAGAGACTTGAAGCAAGAGAAACGTGGTTCTACATAAGTATAGTGAGAATACCGTAGACAGAACATGTAATCAATGACCAAGTTTTAGACAAAAAGAAAACTTAGTTAACATCAGGGAGAAATAGTTCAAATTTATAGGGTACATAATGAAGAAAGAGGGCTTCGAAAATTTGATACTCACAGGATAGATTATAGGCAATAGGGACAGAGGAAAGCCATGCATCATCTACCTAGCAATCTTGAGTAAATGGATGATGGAGCAAAAGACAAAATTTATTAAGTGATACAAAGGATAGGAAATTGTGGAGAGTCATAATCACCAATGACCTGAAGAGACATGACACATAGAATTTTATTAATTGCTTTTACTAACTAATCAACTAATCTAAATGGTGCAGTCACTTGTATCCAAGGATGTCCATCTACTGAGGTGGCTAACTAATCCCTGTTGGAGAAAACTGATCAGACATTTATTCAACGCCCACAGAGCCCACCTGTGGTTTATACTGCAACTATGCTGAACAGACCTTAGTTACAGTTTCATGCTCAAACCCTTGGTCACACTTTGTACAAGAACAATAATCAATGGCTCCCAAGGGTTCCGTCTACCCAGTTTCACTCACAATTTTTGTGGTTTTCTAGCACTTTCCAAAGGGATTGCTTCCTTCAATAACATCAAGAAGTTGCTTTTCTGACAAATCGGCCATGGTGAGATTTGAACCCAGGTATCCCAGTTAACTAATGCTACTGTTAATAATAATAAAAATCCTAAATTTATCACCTGTAAACATAATAATGATGCTGTTAATAATGAATGATTCATTCATTAATTTTCTACGGCTTATCAACCTTTTGCAAGTTATTTAAGACAAAAACATTTTTAGATTCTGTGAATTTAGTTGGGCGGCGAGGTGCAATAATGGTTCAGTGGTACAAGACTAATTAATCCATAGCTGGGGGAAGAAAAGGTGGATTCATACCAGATCAGAATTTGATAAACAATAAATAATGTGGATATAAAATGGGGGATCAATTCTATATTTCAGTCAATATATAAACTGATCCTTCACTTTGTGGCTATGGTAGTTTCTATACATTTCTCTGTCGGAGAACATATATTTTGATGAAGCTTTAATAAAAGTGAAACATGTTAGATTGATAAATGTTTCCTATTTGTTATTTATTTTATCATCCTGTTTGATCCTGATTCACATCTGATCCCAAACTCATTCCAGAAAATGTAAATAAATCTAAAAGACATACCTGTGTAGCTAATCAATATTTCATTGATTTGTTTTATGCAGCTTAACACTTTGCAGGTTATTTTTAAAACCAGAAAATAATTTTATATTGTAAAACTATTTATTTTTGGATAATAATGGTTTTAGTGATACAAGTCTAACTAATTAACCCATAGCTGGGGACAGAAGAAGTGGTTTCATACCTAATCAGAATTTAATGAAGAAATTATAACATGGACATACGCGAGTATCATATATATATATTGCAGAGATTGTAAATAAGTCTAAAACACATGCCTGTGTAGGTAATCACCATTTTATTGATTGATTTGTTTTTTATGATTTATCAAACCTTTGAAAGTCATTTAAGCCCAGAAAATATTTTTAGATTTTGTAAAATTATTTGTATTTGAATAATAATGATACAAGTCTTAGTAATTAACCCATAGCTGGGGACAGAAGAAGTGGATTTTTAACTTTCCCAAGGGTATTTGCAGACAAGTGATTATAACAAACTCAAAGGGAATTGGATGTCAATTAACAATTCCAAGCGATTATCCATTACAGCACCCACACATCCAAACTTACAGCACCTGTTATAAACCTCTAGGTAACAACAAGGTTGACATTGCTTAACTTTAGTGATTGTACAGGAACTGGGGTTTCAACATGATGTGGCTGTAAGCCAAATGATGATAGTGATGGTGATGATAGTGATGGTGATGATAGTGATGGTGATGATAGTGATGGTGATGATAGTGATGGTGATGATAGTGATGGTGATGATAGTGATGGTGATGATAGTGATGGTGATGATAGTGATAGTGATGATAGTGATAGTGATGATAGTGATAGTGATGATGGTGGTGGTGATAGTGATGATGGTGGTGGTGATGATAGTGATGCTAAATTAATTAACTGCAAACATATGTTGAAAAAGTCAACTCATCTAAGTAACAGAGCAAGTGGTATGTAGATTAATTTTTTTTTTTTTATTGTTTCAGCCTGTTAGCTATTTTCTTCCTCTTTCTATCAAGAAAAAAATAACCGAGACACAGGAAGAAAAAAAAAAAAAAAAAAAAAAAACAACAAACAAAAGAGGAAAGAAAAAAAAAAAAACGTGACCATATATCAACATCTTATCTTGATATTGTTTTAGTTGTAAGAATCAAGATGTTGGTGAAGTGTTTTTCTCAAGTATCTTTTTATACTCACTCTAGGCCATTGCTTAAAAAATTTTTTTAAATTTATGATCCAAATACGATGTCCCCAATTTCTTCATGTTTTTAACTCTTCCCCTCAGTCTTTAGATACTCCAAGCAAGGTAACTCGGCACTGCCTGGATATACACAAAAATGATATACAAATGTTTTTTTTTTTGGATGGGGGAGACCACTCTTTGGATGGGGGAGACCACTCTTTGGATTTAATAATCAGAAATGTCATACCTTCTTTGGTTTAATTAACTCGGTGTTTCTCAACCTTTTTAACAGCACACCTAGGAGCAGATGAAAATATCACAACACACTTATCAAAATGTTTAAAGGTTATACATTTAAATGTTATGAAATAAAACTATAGAATAAAAAAAAAAACACACACACATAAATAAACTTTATTTTAATGTTGCTATTCAACTATTTGTTCAGCTTATTTAGTCTGAAACCTGTACCTGGTGTTTTTTCGTGATTTCTTCAATGTTCAGTTTGAATGTGTAATAAGCAAACCCTCACTTCAGTTGAGTGCAGTCTTTCTCAATTCTTAATTTTTATGTTATTTACGGTTGAGAAGTGTCATTCACATAAGCAGAAAATTGCAATAAAACTGTTTAAGCTAATGTGAAATATTACTTCTGTACCGAAATCCAAAATGTATCAATGAGTATCGTTGAATAATTTATTTTGAGCTCGCTCCCAATCACGAGAAATATGTTGTAACCGAGAAAGAGTTACTGAAGGAGGGATAACTAAAATGGAGGTTGGAAATGAAATAATCTTTATAATATCAACAAAATACAATACTCATCAGGGGCATGAAGTAGATAAACCACTGCTAGTGGTGGACTACTTAGATAGCATATAACCCCCCACTTACAATAGTGTCCAATATGTTTATGAGGATTGGGACATCCCCATTAGTGTTCAGAGATATGGTATATAACAAAATAGTTAAATGGTTTTAAAAGTTAAATTAAAAAACAAAATACTTTGTTTTAATAGACATTTAAAAAAAAAAAAAAAAATATTCATATTGAAATGTCTTTATTAAGATGCTATAGTAAATAATATTTTACTTATCACAATTATGAGCCATTTCTCTTTTGGAGAAAGAATAGGCTGTGGTCAATTTGCTTAAGAAAAACAAAGAATGTTTCATAACTTCTTTGGTTTAGTTAACACCTATTAAGCTAGATGCATTTAACCCATTATTTAAAAAAAAGACCTTGTATATGAATACAGTGTGCATAATACTCCCCTCCTGAGAACGCTTGCTACAAATCCACATCCATGTGATGTGTACCTAGTCTTGTGATTCCATGACACACACTTGACAGGTCATGTACAATATAGGCCAAAAGTTTGGAGCCACCTTCTAGATTTTATAATTAGTAAGTTTCATAACTTCTTTGGTTTAATTAACACCTGTTAAACTAAGATGTTGAAACTATTTAACCTATCAGTGCATGGCATCCAATTTTTTAGAGATGCACTTATTTAAAATTTTTAAATGTCAGCCCTAAGATTACCCTTAGCCAGCAAGGTAGATTGGGGGGAGGGAATCAAATTTTAAGGAGACATTATACAGTAATGGGCTAATTACTTTATTATTATTGAATATATGATAATATCCTTCTTGAAGGGAAAGTCTCTCTCGTCTGAAGTGATCTAGTAAATTAATTAAAAAAAAAAAAAAAAAAAAATATATATATATATATATATATATATGTGTGTGTGTGTGTGTGTATCTTAAGGTGTGCTATATTTATGGGATAAAGTGCTCAATATCAGGGATAGAGTGTGTGTAAATATAAAAGTGAACATTGAAGTCAACACTTAGAGGTGACAGTGTTTCATGCTAGACGCAATTGTCAGGCCATGAGTGCTGTTATGTTTTTGTTTTTTTTAAAATAACAGCACTCGCAGCCTAACAATTGTATTCGCATATATATATATATATATATATATATATATATATATCTCATGCAACCTTCAATTTTTAGACAATTCTGTGTCATCCAGAGGGTTGCATAAAGCTGTTGGCTTTAGTATAATTGCTTTTGTAGATAATACTCTGTGCATACATTTGTTTGACTTCATGCTGCCATCTTTCCCAGTCATTCGTGACAGATGGTCATTCATCCATCCTGCATCCACATTACTATTTTCAAGGCAAATGTCCGGATGCGCTACATAGCTTAGTTCCACCAGTTCAGACCTTTACAGCTAAAATCTGCCATGCTACGTACACAGGGTCAAATTCCTTTTGTATTTCATTGGTAAGGAAGAAGTTCCACTGACAAATTCTTCCCAAGAACCTCTGCTTTGTGAAACAGATTCCTTAAAATGATTTTTCTAATCACTACCTCTTGGGTGGGGGTCAATTTACCTAGCCTACATATCCTCATAATCAGCACTTACTTCCTTGTTGCAATTCTATATAAAAAAAAAAAGAAAAAAAAAAAGCTCATTCAGCAACCCTCTACATTGAGGTGGCTCTTGGGATTTGTATAGAGTAAACATTTTACTTTTCTTTTTTTTTTTTTTTTTTTTTTTTTTTAAATCATTTCACCCCAAGCAAAGCAATGAAGCCACTAAGACACAAGGGATCACCGAGTGTGAAAGATATGAGCAAAAACATAAAATCAAATAAAATAAAAGGACAAGAATGAAGACAGAAGATAATGATCAAATCTGACCTTCAAAATTTTAATTTAAAGTTGACTGGAAAGCAAGAGGCTAGAAGAGAGTTTTACACGTGAAATAAGAAGAAACTGTTAGGATAGAACTTACAGTTCCATCTAACCATTTCAACTGCTAATGCCAGGGATACCATTACTTGAAATTTATGAAATCGTTCCATTAGAACAATTTTTTAGGACAATAGGTTTCTCAAGTCTACGGTTATCTCTATTTCCAGTATTGATGAGGGGTTTCCTTCCTAATGTTTTGTTTCAAGTAGTGTGGAATGTCAGCTTCATGATTAGATCATTATTTTCTTTTCAAGTTACATGTGCTATTCATTTTAGTTGTTGCTACTGTTAAAAGTCCTCAAGTGATGTTGTTTTCTCTTTTTTAGTACAAAGTTCTTTGTGTTTCTATACAGCCAGTCCTTTAGTTTCAAATAAGGATGGTCCTCTCTAAAACCTACAGTTAACCAAGAAACCAGTTGTATACAGCTGACAGTTTAGATATTTCCAAATGAGTATGGTGCCATGAATAATGATGTCTCAATGAAGGTCTCAATCTAAATGAGGCTGCTATTTAATAAAAATAGGATTTAAATTTATAAGTTATTCTTATAGTTTTGTAGCAACATGCTGTATTGCAGAAAACCTTGTGCAAACTATTCTATATTCAAATTCCTTATCACCTATACTAAATTACAAAATAATCAATATTATACTAATACCACCCAAACTTGTTACAAAATGCTTCATTAAAATTTATAGGAGTAGATAGGTTTGTCTGTCATCTAGTACCTGCACTTACCCAGTCTTTTGAACAAAAGTAGAGGTTTATGCTTGATTTTCTGTTCCTTTTAAAATCTTCATTATCTTTCACTCCCAGTAGCCTCTTGTGTCTTAGTAGCATTATGGCCTTGATTGGGGTGAATTGAGTTTAAAACAAAAACAAACAAAAAAAAAAAAAAACTATTGACCAAACTAGTTTTGGAACACAAAAATGTCCAAGGAACAACAACTAGCTGAGTATGTTATAAGAATAACTTTAATGGTCATTATTTCTATTATTTACATGCAGACTTGTCAGCAACTTTGTTGGTGTGAGAACAGCGTTTCAGCCATTGTGCCCTGCTGTCTTTATCTGGTTTATGTCAATCTGGGTAACCTACAGGGAATTTCAAACTGAGCCCTTTATTTAATCTACAGGGAGGTGAGGAGATTCTTCACATTCCATTACTTTATGTCTTGGAACATCCCGTCTCATTCTTATTTTAGTATTGCTAAGTTATAGCTTGACCTGTTCCCACCGAGTTCAAGTAGACACTGCCCATCCGAGGGATTGAAATCAGAATTACTATGTCACAAAATTCACAAACACTTTAAAACATTAGGCCATTGTCCCATGGTTATCAACTTGTAATGAAGATACTGTTGACTACCTTTTTTCTTTTTATCATTTCACCCCAAGCAAGGCAATAAAGCCACTAAGACAAGGGTTTACTGAGTGTTAAAGAATGAGAAAAATACTATTAAGGAGAGTGAACAATAAAAGAACAGAAATTAAGTTAGTAGATAACAAGTGACATTGATTTTCGAAGATTTAAATGCAAAGTTGCCTGGAAAGCAAGAAGCCATTAGAGGGTTCCACAAGCAAGAAGTGTAATAGAAGAAACTGTTAGCATAGAACTTACGCTTACATCCAGCCATTTCAATTGGCGGCATTGTCTCAACATTTTACAATCTAGTACTGCACTTAAATTCATAAACTATAGGTACCATAGTGGAAAGCTCATCAGAACAATTACCATAAAAGTATTTAGAGAAAAGGTACAGGGAAGGTACATTACATTGGGGGGAAAGGGACTGAAGGTGAGATGCCAGGTCAGGGCCAATACCATTCTTTGGATTTTATAAAGAACCTAAATATATAGTAGGAGCACCAGACCTGATGTGACAGGAATATTCAAAGTATGGATGCATGGTAAACTTATAAATAAGCAAGATAGATTCTGGAGAGAAATTTTCTAGTATGACACAATGAACAAATTTCAACTGATTTTTTTTTTCTCTTAATATCAATACTAAAGCTCAAATTAGCTTCAACACGCAGACTACAGTGACAATCTAAGGTTACAAGTGTTACTGCAAGGAACCAAAATTGGAATCGGTTTATTTTTTCCGTCTCTCTTTGTGGCTCATTTTAAATGAAAATAAATAAATAATTGCTCTGCTGAATGCTACTGAAAATAAAACACACCATAAAAATCTGAAAGCCATTCTTTGATATCTTAATGGACAAAGCCAACCAAGCAAGATTAGTGCTACAATGGGCGTGATCAACCTAGCTTTTATTTTATTGGCTACAACTCTTAAAGTGCAGAGATGCCACCACCTCAAGGCAATGTTTGTCTTGTTTTTAACAAGTAAAAACAACTACAAAAGAATAATGAAATCACATAGAAATCAGAGATAATTGTCAAAATAATTTTCAGTATAGAGAAACAAGTGTCCAACAAGGAACAGTAATGTGTTTTCATGTGTTATGAATGTTTCAGCTTGGGTTATTTCAATTTTTTCTTTCATTGTAAATTGTCAGAGCAAGAAATGGAACAATGTCAATTATACACTGTTGACTTAATGCAATTTTTTATGCAATTTGGTTGCACTGTGTAATGGCTACATGAAGGATATGTCATGAATTCAATCCACAAGCCAAAATAGTAGTATTTTAGATCATCCCAAAATCAATGTTAACTTTATCATTTACAGTTGTTAGCAGTTAAAAAAACACCACCCCCTAAACCCCCCCAGCCAAAAAACAAAAAAAAACAAAAGACAACCCAAAACAAAAAACAGAAAAGACAATTAAAATGTTTAGTTAACTGCCAAACCACACCCACCAAAAAACAGTTAAATGTTTAGTTTAATAAAACACTGTTAAAATGTTTAGCAAATAACTAAAACAGTTACAAAATTAAATATCTGTCTATATTTCTGAGATAAGGTATTGTAATTATTTACATTGTTCCATCTGCTGACCATGTCTTTATTGCCATATTCACAAAACATTGTGAACATGGTAATAAAAAGGAAGACAACAGTACAAATAATGTAAATAATAAAGTTTTAAAAATGAATAAATTCAAAAAAGAAATAAGTTAAATTTTGCTATAATTTTTATCAAGAAAAAAAAAAAAAAAAAAAAAAAAAAAAAATGAAATTAATTCTTGTAAAAATTCATTATTCATCAAAAAATTTTTTTCTTAAAAGATAAAAGTGTCCATAAAATGTCCTAATTTAAAAAAGCAATTAAAAGCTTTTCTAATTAAATTAGGTCATAGTTTTATTGCATTTTTTATTTTACAATTTTTGGTAAATGGTGTTCCCAATTGATGTAAATAAATTGAGGATTTAAATTCTCCAAGTCATGCTTTTAATAAAAATATGAAGGGGGGGGAGGTTGGATTTTAATTTTTTTCGTATTTCATAAAATTAAGTAAGTGTGGATATGCACAGATAATAAAAAAAATTTTTTAAATTTTTTTAAATAATTTCAGAAAAGTCTTGAAAACTTAATTCAAATCCAACAATTATTTGATTTTTGCAAGAATTCCCAAAACTGTTTTTTGCTACAAAAGAAAAGAAAGAAAAAAAAAAAAAAAAAAACACTAAATTTCCCATACTAATCCTTAGCCTACCCATTGACACAAGGAAAACAAAATTTTTTTTAACCAAAATGTACTAGAAAGGTTTAAAAAATTTAATAAAATAATACTTTGGTCTTTCCGCTCATCATCATCAACAATGACAACATCACAGCCACCAACCACCCACTACCATCACCATTTTGATAACTTCATATTATGTACTTTTTTTTAGCAAATTTTTTTTTTTTTGCCAGTACCTCTTTTTATTAAATTGGTTGACATTAATGGGAATGTTTTATTAACAGTAGCAACAACATTGATATTTGATTAGAAATTTGGTGAATTTTAGTCAGAAGTCAACATTTAGTACCATATGCGAGGCATACTTCAAACAGTAATTATCTAGGACTTTTTTTTTTTTTTCTTTTGCAAACCGCGCACAAGACACAAACTCTTTTGGAAGTAAATAATTTTCCCCATTCATCATAAAAACAATGAAACTTTACCAGAATGAAGAACAGAGCCTTTCACCACAAAATCATAAATTTATTCAACACAGCATTTCATGCAAAAAAAAAAAAAAAAAAAAAAAATGCTTCCAAAGATTCTTTCCATTTGTTCATTCTGGTTGAATTTTTTTTTTTTTTCATCCAAATGTGCAAAGCAAACTTCAACTCTGACCACAACTAGAAAAATGTTTCTTGAGGCAGTATCAAGGAAATACAAGTGCAAATATGTTTGTTAAAGAAACAAAATGAAAAATAAATCAATTTACACACTTGAATGCATGCATGCACAGATAATTCATACAATTACACGCTGGCTACTTGTCCCTAAAGTATACCCATTCCATGATTTTTACAGAAAAAAAAAAAAAAAAAGGAAGGAAAAGAGAAAATATAACATCAGTTTTATATAATTTTCCTTGCACATGTTTTTTTCTTCCTGCTGTTTTGTTTGTTTATTTCTACAGCACTGTACTCCAAAGCTAAATAATAAATGACCACAAAAAATTCTCTAAAAATTTAATAAAAAAAAACAAGGGAAAAAAAAAAAAAAAAAAATGTGAAACAACTTACATAAACTACAATAATATAAACCAGAGGTGGCCAAACTTGCCTAATGCAATACAATAAAGTTAAGATGTTTGGGAAGTGCAAGAAAAACAAAATTTACAAATGTTTTTGCTATATACACATTAACATTAGACTTGCATTTTAATTCAATGGGGTCACAATTCATATCCAGAAAATAATTATAAAGCTTGAGATCCGTTTTTTTTTTTTTGTTGTTTTTTTCATTATTTACCTTTTATATTAACTGTGATTTAAAAAGAAAAAAAAAAAAAAAAAAAAGAAGAAAGGTGCTCAGCCAATATTTCTACAAGCTGCATATTAAAGGTCAAAGAGCCGCATATGGCTCACAAGCCATGGTTTGGCCAACCCTGATATAGACTATCCCTTATTCAAAAGGAAAGCATCTGATAATAGTCATGAGCCTTACAACAAGTTTAAAGATGCATAATTTTTTAGATATTTTATTTAAATAAATAAATAATAAAACAGAAAAAATTATGAAGAATTCAACTTTCATTTGTGGTGTGGGTGGGGAAGTTGTCTGAAAATACTAATTTTTTACATTTTTATCAACATGCTTCTATTTTGTCTAATGGCCTAAAAATGCAATATTTTTTTTTGAATTTCTTTTATCAATATATAAGACACACACACACACACACACACACACACACGGTGCAATGGATAAATAACACATTTTATTTGTATCAACCATGTGTGTGACACCAAAATCTAATTGGATTAGCAAAAGATGTATTTGAAACACTAAGCAAAGTATGAAGAAAAATGAAAATTTCATCTTATAGAGTACATTGTATGTGTGTGTTTGTGCATATCTGTGTCCAAGCAACTCCTCCACTCCCACCAGACCAATTTCAATGATTCATAGCTCATTCAAAAGCCCTAGAAAATTTAGATACAGGGAATGATTTTCGTTGAGCTCAGATTCAGGGTTGCCACATTATGCGACGTTAAAAAATATATATTAATATATTATACTAGCCATTATCATTGTTTTCATGGTTCAAAGAGAGTAACTCTTATTTTCCTTTTGTATCCAAAATGGCAGTGCTCATTTTATTATAAACTAGCAAAAAGCCACCCCATAGGCAGCACTTAAGCTAGCTCCTGTGGCGGACTCTTGGTTTGGCCATCATCACAACAGCTGGGGAGGAGTAGGCATCAATAAAGTACAGAAGAACTCAAAATTGATTGCTGCATTTAAGTATTGAATTAATGTTTCAGCTTACCTTTCAAAAATTCAATGATAATTCTTCTGCTGCCACTTAATTTAAAGACGGATCCTTATTTTCCATACAATTATTTTTATTTCATGAGTGACAGACCAGCAGACAATTTATAAGATAAATTAATATAGTGTAAAGATGGAAAAATAGAAATTAGAATTAGGTATACATTCAACATTTGAAGAGTTAGAGAAACATAATAGCTAATGAAGTAAAACCTATAATTATGGAATCTATATGAATAAATGTGAAATTGAAGCTCAATTCTTCCACAAATTCTGAGATTAAAAAGCCCCAGCTCTACTTTATTCTAATTTGGTATTTACGTAACTCCCACACGACAACATCGTACTGTGGCACAAGGTCAGTTTAATGTGGGGAGCCTGAATGTGTATACCTGGGCTAGGAACAAAAATTCCCCAAGCCCCTGTAACTTTCGGTTACACTGGCTTCAGTGCAAGCACTAATCCCTCTCTCTAGTGCAATGAGAGGGAACAGCCTTGAGCTGCTGTTCCCCAGAGCCAACACCTCTCAGTATA
>OZ010599.1:95091522-95249022 GCA_963932145.1 Acanthosepion lycidas
TATATATATATATATATATATATATATATATATATATGAGCGACATTTCATGAACTTTAATTAATTAATCATTGCAAATATTTTAATATTTTTAATTCAACCTTCAAATATTTACAGGAATATGTTTGAAATGCTCAAATGAAAAGCAAGCTTGAATGTTTTCAGTTTATCAGAAAAGAAAAGCTTAAACAAAAAACAAAAATATTGTCTTGACCTTTTATCCAAATTTGTTTTTTTTTTTTTTTAGGAATTTAATCATAGAGGTGGGTGAGAAAGAAGTATTTTTTTTGTGGGTGGAGGAAATGAAGTTGCAAATGGTAAGGTAGGGGGATGAGAAGCTATGCATGTTCTGTGGATGTGGAAGAGTTCACATATGGGTGTATAAGTTTTGTGTATGGGGCTAATGTTATACAGGGTGGAGTAGAAAGCAAGTGTCATGCTATACAAGGGTGTGTAGGAGAGGTGAGGCTTATGAGATAAAGGGTGCGTGGGAGGGTAATGATATGTAGGACGTTATTTTTCTTATTTTAATCTGTCCACACCAGCAGATCCTGACCAGACTAAATATTAATTTTAATGGCGTGGCCAATGTTGAATATTAGAACAGTTTTGCATAATTACCTGTTTGAATTTTTCATTGAATTTCTTTTTAAAGACATTTTGAATTGGACTCAACTAACAATTGGGCTTTTAATTTGAGGACTTCAGCTTGACCTTTCAGAAAGCATCAGATTTTAGGCCCTGCTATTCTTTTGAATACACTTTCTTTTTAAATCTGAATAAGGCAAAGTGTTGAACCTAAACAGTTTGTTCATGTTCATTAAAAAGAAAAAAATTTATCAAAAATGGGTTGTAAAATCACTTAACTTTGAGGACATTTTTAACACTAAAAGTAGAATCAATGAGCCAGGTTCAAATTCTAGGCTAGTCCATATTTGCACACACGTCCCTGGGAAAGACATGACTTCATCACTTCTCTCTTCAGCTGTGAGTTAAGTAACAGGGGTAGACTGGGTTCTCTAGACTTAAATAGTAGTCTAAGAGAAAGAAAACTGACCATCTCAACACCAGAGTTTCATAGACAAACCCTTTTTGTAACTGCTCAGTCCACTCGTCAGGAGGTTTCAAAGTTTGATCTTTTTAATCCAGCACTCTGTGTTCTGGTAAATCCTATGGTCCAGTACTTATTTGAATGCACTGCTATTAGTTCATTGAGTGGCTGCAAAGGCAGTGCGACAGGCTGTTTACAATTTTCCACAGCAGCTGACGGCATCATCTGGCTGTTGGTCCACAAAAGTAACCTGGCCATAAGTCTCAAAAAGGACCTCCAATCTGTGGTTGATTGGGGCAGGAAATGGCTGGTTAATTTTAATACCTTAAAAACAAAACTGCTCTCTATTACCCACCACAAGGAACCATTCCTGCTTCCCATTAGAATATCTGATGCTCAACTCAAGATCACTTTGTGACTGCTTGGTCTCTCACAGCCCGCTGACCAGAGATGGAACAAATACATTGTATCAATCGCTTCATCTACTACAAGGAAAGTCGTTTTTCTATGTTGCACCAGGAAGTTTTTCTCACCAGAGTCCATCCTTCAAATCTATAAAACAACCATTTGCTCTTGCATGGAATATTGCTATCATATATGGTCTGGAGCCCCTGCTGTTCATCTTAGGGTCCTCAACAAAATCCAGAGACAGATTTGCTTGCAATGTGGTTGGCCCTGATCTAGCATCTTGTTTACAGTCACTCTCTCATCAATGTGCTGTCACCTCCCTGTGTCTTTTCTACAAATACAGTCACAGTAACTGCTTTGACAAGCTATTTTCACTAATTCCCAATCTACATGAATTTAAACGTGCTTCAAGGTTGGCATCTCAGTCCCACCCTTTCACTTTCAAAACAGTTAAATGTAGACGTCTCTTCTACTCCAATAGCTTCATGTCTTGCACTTCCCAAGTGTGAAACTCCCTTCCTCTTACTTGATTCCCTGATAGCTATAATCTCCAACTATCCAAATTAAAAAAAAATTAAAAATATACTATTTTCAACTAACTAAATTTTATATTCTTCGCCTACATTAAAATCACTTTCAGATGTCATTTTTCTGCATTTTGAGTTCCAGAAAATATCAGACGTTTCAAATTTAAAGCCTTTGTTATTTTTTGTGAAATGGTGGCTTATATACAATAATGTCAATATTTTTTTTGTTCAACAGGAAAGGTAAACAATTGCAATCATTGCCACAATGTTCAATGAATCTTGATGTATAACCTTAAAAATTTAAAAGATGAAAACAAAGCTTCTTAAGAGATGCAGTTACCAATAAAGTCTATAAGTCCTGCAAACTTTAGGGGAGAAGATTGAGATTAAAAATAAACACATAGTCCAGAGCACTGCAGAAAGTCACAGGAAATTGGTACATTTCAATATGCAAAAAAAAAATATTCCCACTATCAAAGTCAAGAAAGAATTTGTAATGCTTTGTGAGTGTTTCTTTGTATTTTGCCCAACTTGAAATGATAAGAAACAGACAGTATAAGAGACTGACAAATTAAGTATTTTGAAATTGGCCAAGAAACTCCACTTGGATTACAATTTTAAATTTCAGAAACCTGGATTTTGAAATGGACAAATTATTGAGGCAACAGTCCCAACATAAAATAAAATATGACCAAGAATAAAGTAAATGATTGT
Organism: Acanthosepion lycidas; assembly: GCA_963932145.1. NCBI lineage: Eukaryota > Metazoa > Mollusca > Cephalopoda > Sepiida > Sepiidae > Acanthosepion > Acanthosepion lycidas. The sequence goes on from OZ010599.1 coordinate 95,094,223, forward strand.
AGGAAGAGAGACAATTTCACAAAATCATTTCAGTAGAAATGGAGTAAAAGGAGAAAACCTAACACAACAACCATCAAAACAAACCAACCAACAGCAAAAACTAAAAATAGACCGACAGCAACGTCAGAAAAAAAGACAGCAATGCTACAAAACAAACAGCAACACCACAAGAATAAACAAAAAACAACAGCAATGCCATAAGGATAAAAAAAAAAAAACAAAAAACAAGATATAGTCAGATATGGTACAAGAACAACTAAAAACAGCCTAAAGGAAACATACAACATTTGCCCTGACTTTTTCATATTGTCATGGTTTAAATTACCCTTTCTGTAAAAATTTGAATGCTATACAATATTTCAAAATTTCCTCAGGAGAATTGCCATCCATTGCAGATGAGCATCTAAATATAATCAAAATTTCAATTCATTTCTGTAAAGAACATCAAATGCCAAGGTTTTGGATTTCTGTAGTCGTTTTTCTGTGATATACAACATCCTTTAGGACTTGTTGATGCTACATCTTTGAGGGTATTGCCATCTGTTGAGAAAATATCGTACTATAGTAAACAGTGTTATCACTATTTGTTAAACTATAAAAGACAATTATATATATATATATATATATATATATATATATATATATATATATATATATATATATATATATATAGAGAGAGAGAGAGAGAGTCATCTGAAGATCACATGAGGATGAAACTCAAGTTACAACTAGAGCCATTCTTTTATAGGATTTAATGTTGGTAAGCATTTTTTGTTGAGTCTAAGCCATCTGGGCTTTGAGCACTTTACTGAATAGTTAAGTTCCCTTTTAGGCCATTTTTTCTATTTTTCAACATTGTACTGCTTGGCATTCGCACTGGAAGCTCGAATACAAACTTTTCAGAGTATTTGGGTGTCAATCTGAGGACGGTGCTGAGGATTCGGAAAGAATTGGAGGAGTCTAATGGTGTTTACAAAGGTATAGCAGCTCAGAAAATCCACTGACTGTTCTGATAAGAAATGAACTAAATTTGTTGGCGATGGCCTCAGACTCAACATGGAGGCCTACATCGAGTGGCCTCGAGTTGGTAGTGCTGCCCTATGTCAAGAGAGTCGCTACTGGAAGACTATGTCTGGCACCATGCCACACAAGCAGGAGAACCCAGTTATGGCTATCAGACAATTTCTGCAACACATCATCCCTTACATCTGGTCACATAACTCCTCAGACTGCAACCCTCTTGATTATTATGTGTGGGGTGCAGTTGAGTCTGAGACCAACAAAACTCCTTGTAATACCAAAGATGAACTAAAGACAAGAATTATGACAGCATTCACCAACTTAAACAAGGAGACCATCCAGAAGAGTTGCAGGAGATTCTAAAGTCATCAGGTGGCCATGGTTGAAGCCAATGACAATTTTATTGAATAAATTTACTCTAGTAATTAAAGATATTTTTGTGTAATTTTGGTAAATATATCTGCTAAAATAAGATGTAAGTGTTAATCTCATTTTTGCCTAATTTAGACAACAGTTTATCCATTGTACCCTTTATATATAGTTTTGTTGGTCTCTTGCTCAACTGCACCCCACACAATAATCAAAGGGGTTGCAGTCTGGGGAGTAAGGTAGCCAGATGGAAAGGGTGATGTGGTTGCAGAAGTTGTCTGACAACCATGACTAGGTTCTGCTTGTGACATGGTGCAGAGTTCAGTTACATGACAAAGGGTCTTTCAGCAGCCACACTCTTGACAAGGACAGCATTACCTTTTCACAGCGCTTGATACAGGCCACTGTGTTGAGACAATAAAGCCACTATGACATGAGTGGTTACTAAGCGTTAGAATATGAGAAAAAAAAAAAACTATTAAGGAGATAGAACAGAAATTAATGATTGACATTGATCTTCAAAAATTTAATTGCAATGTTGACTGGAAGGCGAGAAGCCAGAAGATTGTTCCACAAGCGAGAAGTGCAATAGAAGAAATTGCTAGAATAAAACTTATGGTTACATTCAGCCATTTTAACTTCAAAATGATGAGACCTTGCTACCAATCCAGTACTGTGCTTAAATTTGTAAAGTTTAGGTACCAGAGAGGAAAGGTCATCAGAACAATTACCATGAAAGTATTTATAGAAAAGGCACAAAGAAGCTATGTTACAGCAGTGGGGAAAGTGACAGAAGCTGAGATGTCAGGTCAGGACCAATTACATTGCAGATTCTTTGTATTTTATCAAGGATCTCTAAATATATATGTAAGCATTTTGAAAGCAAAGGAAATATTTGTTGCAGATTACCTTCACAACACAGAACAAATTACTGTAAGTTCAAACTCGAATATTGGGGGCAGAAATAAATGTTGAAAACTCGATTCGCAGGTACTATCTCACAAATCCCAATGCACATAACCAGTCAGAAAAATAACTCGCTCTCCGATGAACATGGTAGCCAAAATACACCAGTTTTCCTCCCCCGATTCAAGAATACCAACTGCTTTTTTGGGCCAAGCATTTTTTCCATAACTGGGAGAGGACACCTAATTTTTGCATGTCAAAATACTTTTACAGTGACTCCTGTGACAGACTTGTTTTTAATTTACATATTCCATCTTCAGCATGTCATGCAGAATACGTTTCCTTTTTTTTTTTTTTTTTTTTTGGTAAGTAATTTTCTTTTTCACCACATTTTCTGTTGTAGGATACAAGTGACATTGTCGCTTGGTTTGACGAGGTAAGTCACCGTTTTCTTTGTTATAATATAACAGGAGCACCAGATCAAATGTGGCAGCAATATTTAAAGCAAGGATGAAGGACAGACTTATAAATACACAAGATAGATTCTAGCAAGAGAAATTGTCTAGCATGACAGTAAATCTACTTTCCTAGCTGCAGACTGAGCAATTGATATAATCTTTCCATTTTATGCCAGTGGAAAATGGAAGTCCAAGAAGATGCAAAGAGTCACTCACCTAGCTGATAGAAGGTAAAAAAGGGTAAAAAATGATTCCAATTTATCTACTTCATTTAAGTAAAAATACTGAGCTCTGAAAGACATCCAAAGATTGAAATTACATATTCAGATATTTTCAATTGAGTTGCTCCTGCAAAAGATATCTACAGTATGAAAATTTTCAATAATGTCAATCTTTGATTTGAATAACTTAAATACTTTTCATCTATTTGATTTGAAGGTGTAATACAACAGTGAAAAAGGGTATGACCAATTTGGATTCGAATGTTCCAGAAAACTAAACAAAATGTATCAGTGTCCAATTCGTTCTTTTCTGTATCATATCTCTTCTTCAGCCCTGGGCATGACGATAAACTGCATCCATCAGCATGGCCTCTGATGGAGAAGTTTTGAGGAACCTGGGACCACCTCTTAATTGGTGGTGTTCCCAGATTCACCATGACCCAGTGTAATAGTACATATTAAGGTCCCAGTTATGGGCAAATAGGGACCCCCCACACACCACAAAAACTAAACACTATCAAAATATAAAAATACATTTTTATATAAAAAAAAATTACCAACAAATTTTTAAATCAGAATGACCAGCAACAAATTTTATCTATAGTTGAATGCATTCAAAACATTTGGATTTTGGCATCCATAGAGGTGTTGATATGCTGTTAAACACAATCAAACAAATGTAGGTGATCATGGCTCTCAATGATTTCCTATATAGTTTTTAGTGAGTGTCAAATTGTAACAGTCAGCCATACAGGAAAATCATGAAATCAAGTGTGTAGGTCACTTCCTGACAAGTTGAGATCCCCTCCATTAACACTTGCATGATTTTCTTTCACCTCCAACCAAATAAAGCCAAAAAGTGATAGGGAATGGAGGACAGGTGCAGGTTTTAGGGAAATTAACCTTTTAGTCCTGAACCTGCTCGTTGGCTGTAAATTTAACACCATCATCATCAGGAAAGAAATTAAAATTTTGAATTCAAGATAAAGCCAATGACAACATACATAATTAAGACAATATTGAATTCGTTCAAGTGAGCAAAAGTCTAAAAAGAAAAAAAAAGTCTTTCTAATTCTACCTTAAAATAACAAATTTAATTCAATATAAATATTTCTACAGGCAGCAGCTCCATTTTTGGTCATGACACTCAACAAAATGCAAATATTCTTATTCCTATAATAAAGGATTTTGTTTTTCATGGCATAAAATGTTTGGTTTCAGATTACTGGAGAACATGATTGTTTCATTGAAAGAGACTTTACCCATTTAAGGTTCAATATTCACCAATCCAGAAGCACACACAATGATAAATTGAAGTAAATAGATGTGACAGAAGATGAACCAACAAATTAGTATAGAGAACATCAATAAAATGGCTGACTAGTATCTTTCTGAATTCATGGAGATACAGAAACTTTATAGATTATATTTTAAACATTTATATGGAACAATTACTGAACAATATGTCTTGTAATAAATAGTTCTTTGAAATAAAACCCATATCTTCTGGTGTAAGTTTAAGCTGACACCATTAGAATATGGGATCATCATTCATATATCCCTTCTAATACCATATCCTCCTGGCATCAGTTTAAACTGACAATAGTAAAATATAGGATAATCTTTTATATCATTCTTTCTGAAACCATATCCTCCTGGCATCAATTAAAATGATGCTTCCCCACCCTCTATTTCTAAACTATATTTATAAACTAAATATATTTGGAAATAGGAAGGGATCATATTAAAATGATGCCAGGATGATATTGGTCACAATCAGAAATTCTCAGATGGGTTGTAAGAAATGAGTATAATTTATATAGCCTATTTCTGTCTGCTTTCTAACATTCCCTGCCATTTAACCAATCAATAATTAAGTAACTTATAGCTATTTACTAAGTGTAGTTTAGATGTAGCACAAGACCTAAAATATGGAGCACCCAGCAAGGATAGATTTTGCTATCCAGTCATAATTGTTCTAACAAGACAAGCTTGCTAACCATTACACCATGTCAAAATGCTATTAATTAAGTATGTCAAATATTTTAAATTACAAATTATCATTAATTTATCAGTAATACAACCTAATATCTCCATATATATTTATTAGGTTCATTTCAGGTTTAAATAGTTTTTTGCTTAATGAAGCACCTCAAAAGCAGGTGTGTCTGTTTAAAGAGAAAACTTTTTTACATTCTCAATGATGAATCAGCTCAAGTGATCATAAATGAGAAATAAGAAAAAAAATAAATAAATAATCAACAATGCTTGAAATGTTTCCTAAAACAAAAACAAAAAAACAAGTAAACAAAAAACAATTCTACTAGCTTCACTTAATACAAAAGAGGTTAAGTAAATTTTTTTTTCTCTAAAAATCAAGTCCAATAGAAAAAATTTTATGGTTAATAACTGTCCATTCTAAGAATTTAATTTACAAAAAAATTAAAGTACTTAATCATGTCGATTTTTAAATATATTTCTTTCCATTATTAACATGCAGTAATTTTGGAAGATCAGTCTATTACTTAATAACAACATAAAAAAAAATGATCCATTTTATGCCCAGTAAAACTTTTTTTATACTATGAATTGAGGCAGATCTACAACTGTAGGCCCAGTTTAACCAAAAAATTTGATGATTTAAATACAAGGAATTGTCCTTATGAATTGTATAATAAAGTCTGATATAATGTAATTCTAGAGTGAATCAGTTTATTACTTAATAATAGAAAACCAAACTCTTATTTTTTTATATTGTTATGTACAAAAAAAATAACACATTTATACACACAAAATAAATGTAAAATTCTTTTTAAAATATGGCTGCAGATGCTTTTCAATTTATCATTAGTAAATATAGTTTTTACCTAATAGTAATATCACCAAAGTGGTACAAATTGATATAGAAACTTGAAAAGACTTAATTTTTGAAAAATAAAAACAATTCTTGTAAAAATTCATTATTCATTGAAAATTGTTTTTTATTAAGACAATGTCCATAATATGAATAATATTAAGAGCTTTTCTAATGAAATAATGTCTTAGTTTTATTGCATTCTCTATTTTATGATTCAGAGCAGATTTTCAGTAACTGGCGGTCATGTTTTACAAGAAATAAAATTGATGATTTAAATTCTCTAAGGGAGTTCTGCATATAAACATTAAGTGGTATTAAAAATAAATCCCCCCCCCCTCGAAATATCATAAAATTAAATAAGTGGAAGAGGAAACAAAAGTAAAAAAAAATAAATAAAAAATTTTTACCATGTCTTTTTAAAAAGAAACATTCCTAAAATAATTTTACTCATTTGTGAATAAGTTGTGAAAGTGCCACTAAAATCTAACAATTATTTGATTTTTGCAGAATTTCCAAATAAAAAAAAATAAAAAAAAAAAAAAAAAAAAAAAGATGCTAAAATTTCTTATAATAATCTTTGGTCCCCTAAAACTGAGGATTATCCAATTTTTACTTATATCATCAAAAATAATGGCAACTAGGACATCAACTATCAATTTTTTCACAAATGTTAATATGGAGTGATTCTGGGAGATTTGTTTATTACTTTATAGCTATAGAAAACTTATCCCTCATTTTATGTCCAGTACAATCTTATTTTAATACACATTTATTTATACTGTCAAAAATGATGGCAACTACGACACTGATGTTTAGTTAAGTCCTTGCTATTATCAGGTGGCATTCTTTAACTCTTTAGCATTCAATATGCTCAAACCTGCTACGTAAATACTGGCTCGCAAAGTCTGTGGCCAAAGTCTCACTGTTTACATGACTTCATGCATTATTTGTGATGTTGTCATCTGGAGACATCGCAACTTTTCAATTTGTGAAGAAGACCTGCATGCTAAACACTGTCAAAAGCTTTCAAGATGTCTAAGCAACAGCTCAAGCTTCACCATTCTTATCTAAAGCTTGCTAGACTTTTTCTGCAATGATCATCAATACATCAGCAGTTGACCTAAAGAAATGAAAGCCATATTGCTCATTTTAAAGAAGGACCTGAAATGCGAGACGCTTAACCAATTTGGCATTGATTAGGGGTTGTAATAGTTTACCAAAAAAGAGGTAGAAAGCTAATAGTCTGATAGTTTGAAGGATCAAATGGTTCACCTGAGTTCTGACAAACTGGAACAGCAGACAAGGATTTCCAACAAGCAATAAGGTATTTATTATACAGTTTAGAGAGAACAGGAGCCAGTTCAGAAATGAGTAGCCAGCCATTTTTATTCATGTTTTATTATAATGATATTTTATAAAGAATTGTTTTCTTTAACTTGTGTCCCTTGCTGAAACTTTTGTGCTGTGTGTATTTATAATACCTATGAATTTCTAGTGGGATACTGGAGAATAATATAACAATTTTTTAATAAACCATTTCTTAAAAATTATTAAGTGCGATCAACACCAGTTACCAATGAATATAATTTTTTTTTTATTTAATGAAAGAAAGAAAAAAATTTGTACAAACTTGATAAAATGTTCAAAATAGAATATATGTTACACCATGATTTTACCTGAAAAATATATTTACTATTCTGTTTCCATCATCTTCCATCTTTCAGGTAACTTTAACCCTTTAGCATTCAACACCCCCCCTAATCCAACCCTGTAAATATCAGCTCTCAAAGCCAGACAGTTTGTGGTCAAAGTCTTACTTTTTGCACGACTTCCTACGTTATTTGTGATTATGTTGTCATATATTACAGCAGGGTATAGAAGGGGTGGGTTAAACATTAAGAGCCAATATTCATGGCCAGGGTTTAGGCAGATTGAATGCTAAAGTATTAGAATTATTAGAAAAAAAAAATTTTATCACCTCAATTGCACTCCATATCATAGAGTCATTGTAAAAGCCATGATCCTTTCATTGCCTATATAGTATCTACTTCACCAGAGCTACTTACAGTTTTGAATGCAGTCGTTTCCTTCTGGACTGGTGGCCAACCACAACTGTCATTCTAATCCATAACTAGAGAAGAGGTGTGTTCATACTTTTGCCAAGGGTATTTGTGCAAAAGTGAATGCAATGAACTTGACCAGAATTCAAAATCAACTGAATATGCAATAATTATGAGGGATCAGTTTATTACTTAATTACTATAGAAAACCAGTCCCTTAGTTTATGTCCAGTAAAATCTTACAAGAGCATATATGAAATCAATATTTTGTTAAGTTCATCCTTCTTTGAACATTGTGGACTGGCACTAAATAATAACAAAGAATCTTTACCAAACGACAGAAACCACATCACTTGAGGATTACCAATAGCAGCAACAACTAAATAAATAGCACATGTAACTCTAAGAGAAAATGATGATTTAATCAAAATGTACACATTCCACACTATTCAATTAAAAAAGTAGGTTGGTTTTGTTGGTTGTTTTTGTTTATCAAACATATCAACACTTCTATTATTAGGGTTATTTAATGCTCAAATCCAAATATTTTGTATGCTTTTTTTTTGGGGGGGGGTAATGGCATAGTGATACAAGTCTTACTAATTAACCCATACCTGGAGGAGAAGTGGATTCATACTTTTCCTAATGATATTTGCATGTAAGTGAATATAACAAGTCCAATAGGAATTGGAACTTTACTCTTCAATTAACAATTCCAAGCCCTTATCCATTACACCACCCGCACATCCAACCTTACAGCACCTGGTATTCCCAAGCAGTCATCCATCCATGTACTGACCAGGTTCGATGTTGCTTAACTTTGGTGATCGTATGGTAACCAGTATTCCAACATGATATGACTAAGCCATCAAATAAAAAGTTATGACGGACCCCCACCTCACCCATTAATACTGGCAAGAGCAATAACAGCTACTAAACTTGAGAAACCTATTTTCCTGAAAGATTGTTTAAGAAAGATTTTATTAATTTTAAATTGAAAACTACCCAGTCAATAAATTTTGATTTTTTCCTTATAAGGAAATGGCTAATATTACTATTACAATACTAGATGATGACGTCAGAGGCAGAGTCACAAGTCATTCATCAAAGGAGTCAAAAGCATAGTGTCAGACCAAGATGGAGTTCTCACTGGCCATAGGGAAGATCTGGCCTGCAAGACAGTCATTACAGAAGACAGAAGTAGCAGCAAAGATATACCAAGTGTCACTTAATCCCACCCCCAGAGAGTTCTGGCTGAATCTATGATTAAAAGAATCCCATTTATAAAAACTAACAGACATCTTTCTCACCAAGAAAATATCTCCAGACAACCATATCAGTGACTTTTCTACTATGCGATACACATCACCTTCAGTTTTCTCTATTGAACATAGATCAATTCTTTCCCAGTTTTGTTTGTCTTAATACAAATGAGAATTGAACAATGGCATGAGGCAAAAGCTGGCCAGTCAGTGAAAAGCTGTCCGAGACAACCAAGTTAATATTCACGCAGAGAGTGGTTATTTTCACTGTTTGTCTCCTGGTTCCTTCTACAGTTGAGATGATTTGGACCAGAATGCACTTTGGATTCCAACAAAAATAGAATCAGTGATCTCAAAAAGTTTCTCCCAGCATGCATTTCCAGACAAGTTTTCGGCAGTAATCCTGGCTTTTAAAGAGGGAGATGAGTAAATAGTTACACTTAAGTATATGGCAGATTTTATGATTTGTCAGCCGAGAGTAGGAAAGATTTACAATCTTTGTCTATAAATTTGAGAAGAGTCATTAACACTGGCACATTTTATCGAGAGAATTGAACTCATTTGTGCTGCAGATTTTGTTATCACAAGGTTTTTGCCTAATCAATTCTTAAGTCTTCATCAGCAATCCAATTTGTGAGAAAGGGCAAAGAGAGAAAAGGAAAAGAGAGAAAAGGAAAAGAGAGAAAAGGAAAAGAGAGAAAAGGAAAAGAGAGAAAGGGCAAAGAGAGAAAGGGCAAAGAGAGAAAAGGAAAAGAGAGAAAGGGCAAAGAGAGAAAAGGAAAAGAGAGAAAAGGAAAAGAGAGAAAAGGAAAAGAGAGAAAAGGAAAAGAGAGAAAAGGAAAAGAGAGAAAAGGAAAAGAGAGAAAAGGAAAAGAGAGAAAAGGAAAAGAGAGAAAAGGAAAAGAGAGAAAAGGAAAAGAGAGAAAAGGAAAAGAGAGAAAAGGAAAAGAGAGAAAAGGAAAAGAGAGAAAAGGAAAAGAGAGAAAAGGAAAAGAGAGAAAAGGCAAAGAGAGAAAAGGAAAAGAGAGAAAGGGCAAAGAGAGAAAAGGAAAAGAGAGAAAGGGCAAAGAGAGAAAAGGAAAAGAGAGAAAGGGCAAAGAGAGAAAAGGAAAAGAGAGAAAGGGCAAAGAGAGAAAAGGAAAAGAGAGAAAAGGAAAAGAGAGAAAAGGAAAAGAGAGAAAAGGAAAAGAGAGAAAAGGAAAAGAGAGAAAAGGAAAAGAGAGAAAGGGCAAAGAGAGAAAGGGCAAAGAGAGAAAGGGCAAAGAGAGAAAAGGAAAAGAGAGAAAAGGAAAAGAGAGAAAAGGAAAAGAGAGAAACAGCAAATGACTAGTGTTTTTTTTGTTTTTTCTCTTTATAGCCTTAGTGCATTAGTTTATGAATGCAGTGACAGTAATTGCGAGTTCAGTCCCTGAGCAGGGTAGTACAAACTCAGAAAAAAACAGAGCAAGCAATAACTGATCAGTTCTAAATAAAGAACAAAATGAGATATCCCTTGACACGGAGAGCAGAGCAAGAACAACCATAGATTAAATGTAGATTAAATAAAGTGATCAGTACAAAATTTCTTTAAGGTAACCCAGATCGTCAAGCATGTGAGAAAGGTCATATATATATATATATATATATATATATATATATATATATAATTTTCCCAGTTCCACCCTGACCCAAGGTGGTAGCACCTGATAGGGCCCCAGCTGTTAGAGAATAGCGTTTTGATTTTTGTTTGGTGGTTCACAAAATACATTATTGTAAAAATACCAGCAATATATTTATTAAAAAAAAAAAAAAAAAACCTGCTGTAATACATTTATGTAGCAAAATTACCAGCAATACATTTATCTCCAAACACTTTTTTTTTTCCTGAAGGTATAAAATCATGTACAAAATATTGACTTGAAGCCATCAAATTGTGTACAAAATATTTACATTCCGGTATTAAATAACCCATAAAAGGTGTTGATATGCCACTAAACACAAACAACTAACCTATTTTGCCAAAAAAGAATCTGCAATGTTATTGATCCTGCCCTGGCATCCCAACTTCAGCCATTGTCCCACTGCTGTAGCATAGCTTAACCTGTGCCTTTTCTATAAATATTTTCATGATAATTGTTCTGATTAACATTCCTCTATAGTACCTAGACTTTGAATTTAAGTGCAGTACTAGATTGGAAGCTAGGTCTCATCATTTTACAGTTGAGATGGTTAGAAGCTGGAAGAGAATTACACAAATTTACAGTTACATTTAGCCATTTCAACTATAAATTGATGAAACCTTGCTGCCACCAATCAATTATTACGCTTGAATTCATAAAGACTAGGTTCCCGAGGAAAATTTACCAGGACAATACCATTAAAATTTACCAGGACAATACCATTAAAATTTACCAGGACAATACCATTAAAATTTACCAGGACAATACCATTAAAATGTTTAATACCATTAAAATGTTTATGTAAAATATCCAGAACAGTGACAATTTCTCCAAAATTAGCTGTTTACAATCTTTTGCAATCAATTTTTTTTGAATGAATTTTCAAAGTTACTGTGACTATTATTAAAGCCAAGATTTGAATCAGAACTAACTCATGACTCATCACCATGACAACCACTCACCCAAAAATGGGTGTGACAAACATCTAGATGGTTTTTTGTAATCATGAATTTATCCTTTAGTTTGTGACATTCTAAATAAATAAGTAAGGGAATGGTGTCCAAAACTTGGGTGTGTCCAGTAATATACAAAAGGTATATGATCCTTTGAGGGCATGTTCTTGATCGTGTAGGCAGCAGGGTACAAAAATAAGAGGTGTGGAAATAAAAAGTCATGTTTGAGTACACACAAGGGTTTATCCCAAATATGAATAAGAATAAAACCATAAATCCTTTGTCCCTTTCTATGTGCTATAATAGAGTCATACTGAACATCCCATTTCAAGCATCATGAGAGCTTTTTTAATTATAATATAAAAATGCAAAATATATCCAAATCTTTCTTTGCATTAAACAGAATCTCAACATAGCAGGAGGTGCTGAAAAGTTTTCAGCCAAATTCCACTTTTTAAGCTTTATCATTATATGACTTCATTTGCTGTACAAAAAAGTTTATCCTGCCATTGAAGCCAATGGTGATTTTATTGAATAAATTGACTCTTTAGTATTTCAATACATGTTTGTGTCATTTTGGTAAATATATCTCAGATGCCAGTGTTATTTTCATTTTTGTATAATTTAGGCGACAATTTATCCATTGCATCATGTATTCTGATTGTTGTTTTTTTTTTTGTTTTTTTTACAATTTATCAAGCCAGAAAAAAAGTTTGAGATATTAAGAATTTTGGGGATATATGATTTGATGATACAAGTCCTACTAATTAATCCATAGTTGGGGAGAGAAGAGGTTAATTCTTACCTTCCCAAAATGTATTAGAGTTTGCTAGACAATTTTTATCACCTGAATCTATCTTACATATTAGTCTACCATTCATCCATGCCTTGAATATTGTTGCAACATATGGCCTGGTGCTCCTGCTATATATTTAGAGATCCTTGATAAAATCCAAAGAAGTATATGCAATGTTATTGGTCCTGGCATCTCAGCTTCAAGCACTTTCTCACTGCTGCAATGTAGCTTTCCTGTACCTTTTCTATAAATACTTTCATAGTAATTGTTCTGATGACCTTTCCTCTCTGGTACCTAGACTTTATAAATTTAAACACAGTACTGGATTGGTGGCAACATCTCATTTTGTAGTTAAAAATGGCTAAATGTAACCATGAGTTTTATTCTAACAGTTTCTTGTATTGCACTTGTTTGTGGAACTCTTCTGGCTTCTTGCTTTCCAGTCAACTGAGCTTCAAAATCATTTTGCTAGTGAAATGACTAGAAACTGAAAGAGTCCCATGAATGAGAAAAGAAGCTGTTAGCAGAGAACAGTTACATGAAACTGTTTCAACTAAAATGACAAGACCTTGTTGCTTATCTTGTACTGTGCTTAAATTTATGAAGTCTAGCTAACAGAGGAAAGTTCATCAGAACAATTACCATGATATATATATATATATATATATATATATATATATATATATATGCTGTTAAACATTTAACTGCTTATCCTTTATACAAAAAGGACACATATGATAAAATATAGTTTTAAGGAATACTTAAAAGTACTAAGTATCTTGGATAGAGTGCATATAAAAACTAATTCTAAACTGAATGGCAATAGTTCCATTCACCGATTCATTTTCTACCAACCCTTTTTATGTTATTTAAAGCCAAAAAAAATAAATAAATAAATAAACTTCAACCTTTCATTTATTAAATATATTCTCTAGTTATCTAATAAGCATTTTTGGTAGAAGTGCTACTAGTCTGAAAAAACATGAAATTCTAATTTTCACATACTTTCTCAATTGTTGTATTATTATTATATGCACACACAAGTCTGTGCAAACATTAATAGCACATTTTTTTAGAAAACTAGAGACTGAACAGGCACTGTATTATATATATATATATATATATATATATATATATATATATATATAGATATATAGTGATTTTCCAAGTGTAGCTTAGATGTGGCACAAGGCCAAAAGTATGGGACACCCAGTAAGGATCGAACTCACTATTCAGTAGTAAATGTTCTAGCGAGACAAGCTTGTTAACTATTACATACATACACACACACACATATATATATGTGTGTGTGTGTGAGAAAGAATTACTATGAGTAAAAGGTTTTGTCATTTGGCTAACTGATATTATTACCTTATTACTTCAAATCCATTAGTGGACGCCCATGTTTGAACTCTACAGCCTGTTTTAATTTTAAACAGTGTGTATTACATCTATCGTCCTGCACACGCTTGAGAAAACTTAATATTGAAAATGTTCTCTTATGCACACAATTCATTTCCTAAGTTGTATTTATCAAAATCTGTGCAATCTGTACCCGTCAAGTATATGCATGGAGATTTATTCTGTCATATATAATCTTTTTATTTCTTTTTGATTACAATGTTTAGATGCCCAAAGTAAGTATAGTTAGTTATTCATTTTTGACAATTATTTCTTTAATCTTTTTCCCTACAGCCACCCCCCAGCTGCCAGCCTGCAACAAGCAAGCAGCACAGATGTAAAAAAAAAAAAAAAATGAATTACCTTTTGGCAAGACTAGAATTCTTATCCCTTTTATTTTTCCTCCTCCTCTCTGAAGATTAATCTATTTTTTGTTGGCTGCATTAACTCATTGGTCACAGAAGACAATTAAATCAGAGTCAAAAATAAATCCTTGACAAATCATCGGGGGGGGGGGGAAAGAAAGAGAGAGAGAAAAATTAGATGAAGTCAAATAATATTACTCTTACTATAGTTTAAAAGTGTGTAACACCATAAAATCCCCTTAAAGGTTTTATTTATTTTTCTTACTATATATATATATATACATACATACACACAGAGACAGAGGGTGCGATGGATAAATTGTCGCCGTTTTATATTTTTAATCCTACATATGCAGGTCTGTTTTTGTCGACTGCACACTATAGCAGGGTCAGTTGGGCACTGTCTGAGAGAAAAAGAGTGGATTTTGTGCAGGGTACACCAATACCTTTATTTTGCTATTCCCAAGCATCTTCTAGCAATTCATGCCATGTGTTTCAGGTCATTGTCATGTTGGAACATCCAGTGATGCCCCAAAGACAGCTTTTGTGCCCTTTGTTTTGTCTTATTTTTAAAAATAACCAAATACTGCACTTTATCCACAATACCCTGGACTATCACTAGTTCTCCTGATCTAGAAGCAATGAAACACCTACAGAGCAAAATGCTTCCTCCCCTGGGCTTAATTGTAGGGAGGGTATTTTTTGGTTTGTGAGCTTCATTCACTTTTCTCCATACATAACAGGCATTCATGTGACCAAATAATTCTACTTTGGTTTCATCTGACTATAAAACAAAGTTCCAATATTTACTTCCATGTTCTAGATGGCTTCTCACATGAGCTAATCTAAATTTTAGTTATGTAGCCTTGGACGACAAGCTCAAAGTCCTGCTTGATGAAAGCATCTAGTGACTGTTGATACATTGAACCCTGATGTCTCTACATCATTGACAATGTCCTTTGTCGTTAAGTGAAGATTCTTCGAGACTTCTAACAATTTTACTCTATTCTCCCAGAAATTAACCTTTTTCTTCTAGTCCTTAATTTATTCTCAACACAATAAGTCTTGTACTTCTTGATAATGCTAGGAATTTGACTTAAATACTTGAAAAGTGTTTTATATATATATCACCTTGTTTGTATGCATAAACTACCTTCATTCAATGGTTCTTGTCAAGTTCAGCCATCTTCATCATGGTGGCAGAACCAATGAGTTATTGAGGTATTGTCTTCTTTGTTACCTTTTAGAATGTTACAGCCTCAAGTCAATACTTTTTCATTATGAAAGGGTGTTTGTATTAAATGTCAAATAAAAAAAAAATAAAAAAAAAGCATGATATTTACCATACAGTAATATTATTTCATAAGGGAGGTGAATAATTTTGGACTGCACCAATTTTTAGAAAAATCTAAAACTATGAATCTAATAGATCAAAACTTCTAAAAATTTCATGAATTATTCAAAACTAGATATATGAAATCAACTGTTTATGCTAAATTCAGTAAATACTTGTAAATATTTGCATTTCCTTAGAAAATATGTAAATATTCAGTGGGAGTGAATAATTCTCAAAGGACATCTGCTGGTTCCTGAATTTGGTGACATTAATTCTGCATTCAATCCCAAAGAGCCAAGACAGTAGACTCTGTGGAAACAGGGTAAGCAATAGTTGAACAGTAATAAGGAGAGAGAATACAAAATATCCCAAAACATTGACAATGGGATAAGAACAACTATCCTCATGGATTAAGTTTTGGATTCAGTTCAAAATTACCAGAAAGTTACCTAGATTGACAGATACAAAAGGGCACAATAGCTGAAATGTGATAAAGATGAGGATATTAGTTTCTGGTTCAGTTGAAGAAACATACATTATTTACATTCAGACCAAGTCAAAATCAACTGGTAAGTCTTAACTATAAAATATATCCCCTATGCATGGAAAGCAGAAATAATTAGATTGACTAAAGTGTTTTTTTTCAAAATTCTGGAGAAAGTAACTGATTATGACAGATACTTGAAGAAGGCCAGAGGATACAACTGAAATGTTGTGAGCATAACAAAGGAAAATTTTCATGTCTGAATGTCAAGACCTATTTGGATTCCTCATCTAAAAATTATATAAATTATTAGAGAATTCCTGATGCCATCAATATTATTACTTTCTACATTTTTTTTTTTTACACTAATGTTCACCCAATTCAAGGCCCAAGAGCCACTCAAGGTAGAGGATTACTGTGTGGTGTTGTATGAACATAAGAAAAGCCAAGAAGTTCATGGAGTAATGCAGGAAAGACAACAGTTAACACTAGATTCGAAGAAGTCAAGACTCTAGTGGTGATTTTATAAACATAGCTTAGATGTGGCACAAGGCTGAAAGCACAGGGCATCCAGCAAGAATGGAGGCTTACTAACCATTACACCACATTGAAGTGCCCAAGAGATTTCTAAGCATAGCTTAAATGTGGCACACGGCCGAAAGTATGAGGCACCCTGTGTGTGGATCAAACTCGCCACTTAGTCGTAATTGTTCTGGCAATACAAGCTTGCTAACCTTTACACCCCATTAAGATGCCCAAAAGGTAAAGATTGTTGTGACTGAAAGCATCCTGTCAAGTGTCTGTTCCACAAAACAACAGTTCTTGGAAAGAAGCTGTTCAAATAATATAAATGCAGTGGAGAGGATTCACCTTTATGTACATGGCATTGAAGGACTTATTTGCTGTCAGTCCTCCTCCTTTGGTCCTGTAGACTCCACTGAAGAGCATTGGGGGTCACAGCTCTCAACAATACAAAGTATCTTTGCTGTGGTTTCCATAACAAGGTTTTATGGGATGAATTTGCTATCAGTTTTATATTAATCTTTTTCTTACAGCAACTATTATTCCCAAATAGATACACAGTCAAGTACTGATTAGGTTTGACACTGCTTAACTTCAGTGATCAAACAAGAATCAGTGTTTAAGCATGAGATCTCCAATATGACAGTGAATATTGAACAATCTACTCACAGATGAAGAAGAGACTTGAAGCAACAGAAACAAAGAAAAGAGTACTGAACTGTTATATAATATCAGTCCTCCTATATGGCAGTGAATGCTGGACAATCTCACAGATGGAGAAGAGACTTGAATGTGGTTCTCAAAAAGATACAGAGAATAATATAGACCAAACATATAAGCAATGATAAAGATTTAGAGAAAACTAGACTGTGATCCATTGGGGTTACTGATGTTGCAGTTTATAAGACATTGAAGTTGATTACATTTCATAGGAATAGAATTTCCAGGATAAACTCACAGTTTAAATCAGATTAACTTAAAAATATTTTTTTAATATGCAAAAAAAGAAAAGAAAAAAAAGAAACAATCATATTCACTTGAAAATATTTTCCAAATATTTAGAATATTGTTTGTTTACAGAAAGCTGAAATATAATCACTCAACAAACAACTGAACAAAAAAAAGCAAAGTGGGATCTCTTTTTGTCCATCTTTAACTTAATATATTAAAAAAAAAAAAATTGTCTATTTGAAGAAATAGAAAATAAAAATACTTACTGTATAAACAACTTGTATTTTTAAATCTTCACTTAAATCAGATTATTATACATCGGCCGGAACACCGCTCAAGCACATATGCAATCATAAGCTTTCATTATATAGATGAAAGCAAAAGACACTTATACTTAACATCAGAAAGAGAAAGTTGAAATTTCTGGGGCATATGATGAAGAAAGAAGGCTTGGAAAATATGACACTCACAGGACAAACTGAAGGTAAGAGAGACAGGAGAAAGCAACACATAACCTACTGGTAAGCTTCAGTGAATGGATGGCAGAGCAGGATTTGAGAGGGAGAGATGGCATAAAAGCAGGAAGTTGTAGTGAACCATGATCACCAATATCCTGAAGGGACATATCACACAGGAAGAGGATGTGCTAGTGTAAAGGGATTGTGGAAAAAGATCTAGAAGAGAATTAAAAAAAGACAAAATTTATTAAGTACAAAGGACAGGAAGTTGAGGAGAGCCATGATCGCCAACATCCTGAAGGGACCTGGCACATAGGTTATATATAATTAAAAGGTATTTCAAATACACGCCTGCAAGATGCATTTTCTGTTTTGTTTTGGGTTTTTTTATTTCCAAACAAATTGATCGTTCTTGATATTTCTGGTTCAGTGGTAGAAATGGCCAAGAGACACACGCATACAAAAATAAATGCAAGCTAAACTGGAGAGTATTAATTGAAAACAAGATATCTTGTATGAAAATCAGAATGAGAACAATCTACCTTTGTGGATATGGATATTTGTTTTGGCCAACAACATAGCCATAGCCTGCAGTATATCCACTAATTTTATATCTCGTGTATGATGTGATCCCCTTAAAATTATCTTCAAAATTAGGTTTTCAAAAGTCGAACAATACATGAACATATATGTTAATTCACCCCCACTCACTGACCAGATGGTCACCACTGATGTTGCTCATTTTTGTTTTTTGTCAATTTCTAACTGTGCCTCACCAGCAAGATTATGTACTGCTGTCATCAAAATCTGTCATCATATTACAAACATTTGGCTGTGATGCACGTGTCTTGCATAACTGCATCAGACTGGATGTGATGCGTATATTAGGCTTTGTATAATTTTTCTGCTGACATCAAATGGGAAGATTATTTTGAATCAATTGCTAGACCTGCTTGCTAGGAAAGTTTGTTCACCATGTTGTACTAGACAATGTTTTGTCACCAGAATCTATCTTACATATTTATAAGTCTATCAGTCCAGTGCTCAGGCATATACTTAGAGACACTGGATAAAATCCAAAGAAGAATCTGCAATGTTATTGATCCTGACCTGTCATCTCAGCTTCAGTCACTTTTTCGCTACTGTAGCATAGCTTTGCTGTGCCCTTTCTATACTTTCATGGTAATTGTTCTGATGAACTTTCCTCTATGGTACTTAGACTTTATGAATTTAAGTGCAGTACTAGATTGGCAGCAAGGTCGCCTTATTCTCTTCAGAAGAGAACCTAGCTTCCCAGTCAACTTTGACCTTCAAAAATTCAAATGCAATGTCCATTGTTATCTTCTGTCTTAATAGCTTCACCAATCATCTGGCCCACATTCCTTTTGTCTATTGAGCATAGGTAGAGGTTTCCTGTTTGAGACCAGGCTTCCAGTTCCTTCTAAAGTCTCCGCATTCTTTTTAACATCCAGCAGCCCATTACATCTTAGTGGCATTATCACCTTGCTTAGGATGAATTGATTTAAAAAAAAAAAAAAAAATGAGAGAACCTGCTGAATCTTGAACTAAAATGTACCCTATCTGAATATTTGGGCAAATTTCACCATTTCACAAAAACTTCAGTAATTAGCAACAAATGGCATGTACAAATTTGCTCATATGAACAGCCTTATTCTTTTTCATATTAGGCTATAATCTGATATTAAATATAAGAAATCCAATTAAACTATTAATTATAGGTTGGCTTAAAGAAAATTAACTATTAATTTAAGTATTAAGTATTAATTTAAACTATTAATTTAATAAATTAACTTAATTATAGGTTGGCTTAATGAAAAAAATTTATTAATTATAGATTTCTACATATAACCACCGATGTCTATTGTCATGTGTGCGACAAAAGAAATATGAAGAAAAGCAAACTGAATGACAGGAAAACCAACTTAGTATTCTAGTAAACAAAAAGGGTTTTATTTTAAGTTTAGTTATTTGGTCAGTGGCTAAAAAAAAGGGGGGGAACATGAAAGACTTACTGGCAAGAAGTTAGAAAGACTTCAAAATAACTTCCAGTTGGAAGTTTCTGGGCTTGGTGGTATAATTTACATGTCAAGTCAGTGAAGCATAGCAAATGGATTGCACTGAAGCAGGTTTTGACAACAGAAGACTAGCTTAATTTTGGCACTAACCAACAAATATGAATACCCAGATGAAAGAAATCCAGTGGTAAGATCATCTGCCTACATCAAATAACCCAGAACTAGAAGTTTCAATCATAAGAATAGATTCTCTTAACACTATTGTCTTATTTTCAACATGGTGATTCTGAGGGAATTAGAAGTCCTACAAGGATTCATTATTAGTGGCCACAATTATAATAACATAAGATATGCAGATGAGACAGTGTTGATAGCAGAGAGAAAGGAAACTACAAAATCTCCTACAGAAGATCGTCCTTTCTTCTTGCTTTGATTTGCTAAGCATAATCTACAAGAAGACAGAATGCATGGTCGTCAGCAAAAGGGGTGAACTCAAAATGCAAATTACAAAAAAAAAAAAAAAAAAAAAAAAAAAAAAAAGATCAAAATTACTAAAATCAAGCAGGTACAGAAATTTAAATATCTGGAAAGTGTTCAGAGGATGGAAAGTGCAACTCTGAAATCTAAGATGACCAAAGATGCATTCCAAAAGCTAAGAGTATTAAGAGACAGAAAAATTTCATTAGAAACAAAGAAAAGAGTACTGACATATGTGATATATGTCCTCCTATATGGTAGCAAATACTGGACAACCTCCTCAAAGATGAAGAGACTTGAAGCAACAGAAATGGGGTTCTACAAAAAGATGCTGAGGATACAATAGGCCAAACATGTGAGCAATGACAAGGTTTTTAGAGAATGGAAGTAAAGAGGAAACTTACTTAACATTAGGAAGTGGCCATTGAAATTTTGGGGGCACATAATTAGAAAGGAGGGCTCGGAAAATCTGATACTCACAGGATATACAAAAGCAGCATATAACACTTGAGAGACTTGAGCAAGTGGATGGTGAAACAAGGTTTGGGAGAAATAACAAAAAGACAAAAATTATTAAGAGCTACAAGAGACAGGAAGATGTGGAGGTCATAATCGTCTACATCCTAAAGGGTCGCAGTACATAAAAGAAGATGCATTAATAGGTTAATATTAGTTAACCTATATTAATTACCATCAAGAATGTTGATTTATTTGTTTTATATAATTTTTTCCAATTTAAAAAAAAAGACAATATAAAAATACATGTAAAATTCTGTAGCAAAAAAGTTGTAAACTTTGTTTCTTTGTAAACAATACCTGCAATCTATTTCCTCTCAAACACTGACTACAACAAGCATAACTTGTTAGACACAGCAGTAGAGATTTACTTGAACCCCCCCCCAACACACACACACATATATACACACACAGGGTGTGACACAAGGTCAGTTTTTAACATGGGGACTCAAGTGTCTTCACTTGGGCCACTGGTCTTAGCTTGTCCAAGCTAGTCATAGCCATGATACTACCAGTACAGGGACAGATGCCTGTGCCAGGTTAGACACAACAGTAAACCATTCTCCCTGTGGCATCAAGTATCCATTTTAAATGCGTAACCTGCAAAGCTGCCTTTTCTTTCCTCTTTAGACAGCTTACATGCTGAGCACGTTCGAATCTGTGTTGGCGCTGGAGATAAGTCATGTTCTTCTAGAGTTACAAAAAAAAAAAAAAAAAAAAAAAAAAATGCATGGTTCACTACAAATTCATAAAATTGAAGAATCTTTTTCTTCTATGTGCCTTCAGAATGTCATGGCTTTCCATATTTTGCAGCTCTTGATAAATTGTCTTTATCACTCCTAGACCCTGTCCCACCACCCATTTACTCAAGATCACCAAGTATGTTATGTGCCGCCGCCTTCTATCCCTCTTGCCTTCAATTTGTCATGTGAGTATCAGATTTTCCAAGCTCTCTTTCCTCATCATTGTACAATAACCACAATGACAATGGTCGTAGTAATATTCAATTACTTTATTCTTATACCAACGAGATACAAATACAAAAAATATATATATATGGCTCAGCTGTTTATATAACAGTGAACAGGGTAACTTTATGTCTGCCTGTAGAAGTCCCTCATTATCTAATGAGACCTTCCATTTTTACTCTATATGCTCCTTCCTTCTTTTGACCACAGGATAGAGTGACATGGTCAGTTGAAGGTTTGCTCCAGAATGTGTGTGTGATTGTCTTTGCATTTGTGGGGATAGAGTTTGAGGTGCCCACATGTTTAAATAATCGCAGTGGTAGTAGTAATTCTCACTTTATTCTCATACCAACAAGATACAAATACAAAAAAAAAGTATCTTGCTCCTGGCCACTCAGCTGTTTATATAACAGTGAACAGGGTAACTTTATGTCTGCCTGTAGAAGTCCCTCATTATCTAATGAGACCTTCCATTTTTACTCTACAATTATGTGCCTTAAAAATTTCAACTGTCTCTGTTTGATGTTAAGTGTAAGTGTTCTTTTTGTTTACATTTTCTCTAAAACTTGTTACTCGCATGTTCCATCCATGGTATTCTCAGCATCCTTCTGTAGAACCACATTTGCTTGAAGTCACTTCTTCATCTGTGAGATTGTCCAGCATTCACTGTCATATAGGACCACTTCAACAGGCAGAAATGGCATCTCTAAAACATTTCTTTGCTAACAAGGGGGCAAACAGCTTGCTATAGCCAGTTCACAGTACCAGTATTGTATCAGTGAAGCCAGTACTACCAGGTAAAAAAAAAAATCATGGACTTGTATACACATCTATCTTCAAGCACCCAAGGAGTTGATAATTTACTAAAAAAAAAAAAAAAAAAAATCTTTGCACAAATATTAAAATTCTGAAGTAGCTCAACTTGTTCTGCCTGACAATTTGAGGTTAAATACTGTCTTTATTCAGTGAATTATTTAGACACAATCCCCTTATCCTGTTTGTCTGATTTTCTGAAATTAAAAATTGTCATTATGATATATGGATTCATTCATCTTATTTGTTTTAATGACAATGGTCTAGCTGTTAAGCATCAGAGTTTACCTGGTCCCAATTTTAATCCCTCGGTCAAGTAGTTGAATCCAAAAAACACACTTGCCTGTGAGTTCTTATGATTGGCAGCTTTTATTATCATGATGCCAACTAAGAGTTATCTTGTGCTTAGAGTTTTGATACTTTTTGTCTGTGGGTGCCATCAACTAGTTTATTTGCAGAAACTGTAAAAATCAGCAAATTTCTAAGCCAAGACAAAAAAAAAAAAAAAAAAAAAAAAAAATCTTATGAAAAGAACTTTTTTCCAAATATCTTAAATTATATAATTTAAAATTTGGAATAAATATGAAAAATTAGTGCCAGTACAAAGGAATACTTTAAATTTCAATAAAATTTTTAATTCCAAGTTTTAATTTCTATGTTATTAAAATTTTGCTGTGATTTCCTTAAATAAAGTTTGATGAACTTAAAAACCATTTAAATAAGCGTTATCTCATGCTTGGTATTTCCCGATACATTTTCATCTGTGGGCATCATTTGCAGTGATACCTTTAGCATGAGAATGTCAAGACTTTAGTTGAAAATATAAATCAACTCAGAAAAATGTTTTATTGCCTCAGTTGGCTATTATAAAGTTGGCATTTGAAGTCAGATTTCGTGATTGACTTCTGGCAGTCAACGTGTTAACAGACAGAGGCAGTCTCACAAGAACTAAATAACAGAAGAATTAACAAACGTACGATCCCCACCTGCTCTGAATATGGAGAGTGGAATGAGAACAGTCTATCCTAGTTGACTGAATAAAGTGTTCAGTTTGAAACATTTTCAAATATAAGCACATGAAAAAGGCTGCAGAGTATAACAGCTGAAACATCATAGTAAACACAATGAGGACAACAACTCAAACAAATCAGCGATCTTCATCTTTGTTCGAATCACTACTCTTCAGCTAGTAGGCTCTTCAGCCTTCCTCAGATATAGATCCTATCTGATAATCTTTAACATTTGAATGTCTACCTTTTCACAAATTCAAGGAACAAAATCGCAAAACTGTAAATTTATTAGGTCGAGTCTTAAATAATTTCTGTTTATCAACAATCCACTTTCTTTGAGGATATCATGTGGAAATCAAGCACCCTGCTTACTGATTTTTCCCTATCTTTCCCAAGTGTCAGTATAGGGTAGATTGTGATGTGTTCAATATCTTCGCTGATTCCCAAGTA
This sequence comes from Acanthosepion lycidas, assembly GCA_963932145.1. Lineage (NCBI taxonomy): Eukaryota > Metazoa > Mollusca > Cephalopoda > Sepiida > Sepiidae > Acanthosepion > Acanthosepion lycidas. The sequence goes on from OZ010599.1 coordinate 95,118,570, forward strand.
CTTTGTGTTCCAAAAAGAAAATAAGAACAAAGTGGATTGTTGATGAAGAAAAACAGAAATTATTTAAGACTCAACCTAATAAATTGACAATTTCGATTTTTGTAGTAATTTGTGGTATTGACCAAAACTATCCATAGCTCAGCCTATTCTGTATTCAATATCAAAGAACAGTTATAAAAGAACAAAAATTGGCAGAATAATTAGAATAACTGATTGAATATCAAACGACTTTTTCCAGCTTCAGTAAGTCATCAGGATGCTGATGTTGAAGCAGGTTGAAGAATAATATGGTGGAGGGATTAATGACAAGGTGAAAATAATTACTTAGTGACACGTTTCATTCCCAAAAAGAACTCCAGTCAAATACTTTTATTGATGGAATCAAAATTTAAAAGGGGTGGGGGTGGCAGAATAGAAATAAAATGAAAGCATTAAAAACACAGATGCCTAAATTTTAACATTCAATATACCTTTTTGTTAAACTTTAACAGCTTTTAATTCTGTTTGTAGTACTGGGGCCACAGGAGTTAAAAAAAAAAAAAAAAATAGGGTGGAGGAACAAACTACTACCTCGATAACTTGAAATTCTCAGGAAAGTGGATTTAAAAGTCAAGAAAATTAAAAACGAAATGCATTAAAAAAAAAAAAAAATTTTTTTAAATTATGTTCTGAAATAATAAAATGAAATCAAGAACAGTTCAGAGGAGAATCGAACCCAAATTTAACTAGCTGGAATTCAGTAAGATTGAGCAAAACCAAGACTACCTCTCCTTGTCCACTTCTTGCCAATAAGGAAAGAACCCATCATCAGAGCTGTCATTCCTGGTAAAATATAAATACATATTTCCAATACCATATCAGGTAAAGAAAATGGGTGGTCCTGAATACCATCTAAATTGTTCTGGAAAAAAAGAGCAAGAAAACATCTGGTTTGTGCAGAGAGGTAATGTCAGCCACCCTGAAAAAAAGATATCCCTACAAAAATAAAGATTTGTGCCTTAGATTGGGGACAGATTCATTTATTTTAATTTCTGTGACATCTGTCAAAAACTTTTATAGGTAACTGAGAAACGCATAAACAGAGAAAGAATTCTTTTTTACTATTATCAAAGACTAGCAGGAGAGCCCGGCATTGCCCGGGGATGTAACGGTAACAGATAGATCAAGTATCGACCATCATAAAGACTGAAAAATAAAATTGAAAAAGATTATTGTTTAAGGTTGATGGACACACATGTCTTAATTAGTTTTTTTTTTACAAATTGGTCAAACCCAAACAAAAACATTGTTTTCAATCGTTATGAGTCTACTGATTGAATAGAATTTTATTATAAACAATTATCTTGTAAATGGAATTTTTAAAGCATTCTGAATGTAAAAATAAAGAAAAAAGTGTGCAAGACAATAAGAAACACTACCTGCCAAAAAAAAAAAAAAAAAAAAAAAAAAGTGAAGTTTTGTTGAAATCGGTTGAAAAAATATAGGAAATCTGATCGCATATATAAAGGAACACACACAAACAACCTGAGTTTTATAATAAGTATAACTCGATATGAATTGTCCCCCTTTCATTCTCGTGATGCCTTAATCGTATTTTCAAATTGATTTTGTGCAAAAACAATTGTATTTTTCCAATTTTTGGCGCTGTTAGAACCACCGCAAGGTAATTTTACATAGTCCTGTGAAGTTTTGTTGAAATTGGTTGAAAAATGTAGGAAATCCAATCCAATATATAAACGTACAGACACACACACACACATTCTGCGTTTTATAATAAGTAAGATATTGGGAATATTTTTTTTCAGTTTCTTTCCCATCCATGATGATTGTGAATGAACAGAACAACTCTTTAGATTGGCTGTCAGGGGCCATCTGGATTGGCTGCAATTATCTTAGAATATGGTCAAGTCCCTGGCTTGGAAAAATCACCTAAAACAAACAGAGGCAAGCTGATAAAGAATGATTAATTACTGGAAACTCCCTTTTCACCTACACATTCTAAAAGTTTGAATTCATCACAAAGACAATTGTATCAGCCTTTGGAAATGGGCTGAGGCTGGATGTTGAGAAGGTGGGAGAAGAGAGAGAGAGAGAAATTAGAACCACCTATATGAAGTGATGATGCAAGATGAAAAGTGCATGGAGTTCAAATGATAGAGAGGCTTGATTCCTCTGACCACTCTCAAACAAAAAAAAAAAAATAATAATAATGACTGGACAACCCCTAAATTTGGAAAAAAAAGAGTAAAGATATAAAATATAAGATTTTAGAAAAAGGTTGATTCTAAGGGTGGGAGATAACCAGACCAAGACACTAGCCAACACCCACATTTGCCAGATGCAGGACTCCATATAAGCTGAAGGTTTAGACAACTGAGACAGTCCACAGTACTGCTACTGGAATCCACATTGTTTGCCAAGACCTCCTGACCAAGAAAAGAGTTTATACCAGCCTTAAGACCAGGACTTAGAAATTTAAATTACTACTAACACAGGCTGTAAACTCCAAAAGGGAATACCAATGTTATTTGATTATAACAAGTGGGAAGTGCTAAAACCACTGTATACAACAAATATATAAACCAAATTGTTGTTACATTTTTAACCAAAGTTAATTCTTTGTTCTAAAAGGATTCTTTTTCTGTGTAGCCTGTTCTTCACACCATTTTACTTTATCAGGGAATCTCCTCACCCTCTGATATCAAAAATACAACATGGCAAAGGAGTGCATGATCGTGAAGGAGACAAATGCCAGCTAGATTGAGTGTAACCATGCTCATAATCATGATACCAGCAACAAACCAGCAATGCGTTAACAAGTGAGGAGTCAGCTAGATGGTAACCATGGTGGTCTGAAGAAACCTGAAGACCAACATGGGGCAGAGAATTACAATTTTTATAGTTTCCAATTTATCTCACATTGTATTCATGCTTCACTTGTCAAGTTGAAATTACTGCAGAGGATATTGCATTCACTTTTGCACAAAGATGGTACAGAACCAACTCTTCTGTACTCCCCTGTACTCAAGCTATGGGTTAAATAGATCAGAGAGAGAGAGAGACAAAGAGAGAGAGAGAGAGACAAAGAGAGAGAGAGAGAGACAAAGAGAGAGAGAGAGAGAGAGACAAAGAGAGAGAGAGAGACAGAGAGAGAGAGAGAGAAAGAGACAGACAGAGAGACAGAGACAGACAAAGAGAAAGAGAGAGACAAAGAGAGAGAGAGAGAGACAAAGAGAGAGAGAGAAAGACAAAGAGAGAGAGAGAAAGACAAAGAGAGAGAGAGAAAGACAAAGAGAGAGAGAGAAAGACAAAGAGAGAGAGAGAAAGACAAAGAGAGAGAGAGAAAGACAAAGAGAGAGAGAGAAAGACAAAGAGAGAGAGAGAAAGACAAAGAGAGAGAGAGAAAGACAAAGAGAGAGAGAGAAAGACAAAGAGAGAGAGAGAAAGACAAAGAGAGAGAGAGAAAGACAAAGAGAGAGAGAGAAAGACAAAGAGAGAGAGAGAAAGACAAAGAGAGAGAGAGAAAGACAAAGAGAGAGAGAGAAAGACAAAGAGAGAGAGAGAAAGACAAAGAGAGAGAGAGAAAGACAAAGAGAGAGAGAGAAAGACAAAGAGAGAGAGAGAAAGACAAAGAGAGAGAGAGAAAGACAAAGAGAGAGAGAGAAAGACAAAGAGAGAGAGAGAAAGACAAAGAGAGAGAGAGAAAGACAAAGAGAGAGAGAGAAAGACAAAGAGAGAGAGAGAAAGACAAAGAGAGAGAGAGAAAGACAAAGAGAGAGAGAGAGAAAGACAAAGAGAGAGAGAGAGAAAGACAAAGAGAGAGAGAGAGAAAGACAAAGAGAGAGAGAGAGAAAGACAAAGAGAGAGAGAGAGAAAGACAAAGAGAGAGAGAGAAAGACAAAGAGAGAGAGAGAAAGACAAAGAGAGAGAGAGAAAGACAAAGAGAGAGAGAGAAAGACAAAGAGAGAGAGAGAAAGACAAAGAGAGAGAGAGAAAGACAAAGAGAGAGAGAGAAAGACAAAGAGAGAGAGAGAAAGACAAAGAGAGAGAGAGAAAGACAAAGAGAGAGAGAGAAAGACAAAGAGAGAGAGAGAAAGACAAAGAGAGAGAGAGAAAGACAAAGAGAGAGAGAGAAAGACAAAGAGAGAGAGAGAAAGACAAAGAGAGAGAGAGAAAGACAAAGAGAGAGAGAGAAAGACAAAGAGAGAGAGAGAAAGACAAAGAGAGAGAGAGAAAGACAAAGAGAGAGAGAGAAAGACAAAGAGAGAGAGAGAAAGACAAAGAGAGAGAGAGAAAGACAAAGAGAGAGAGAGAAAGACAAAGAGAGAGAGAGAAAGACAAAGAGAGAGAGAGAAAGACAAAGAGAGAGAGAGAAAGACAAAGAGAGAGAGAGAAAGACAAAGAGAGAGAGAGAAAGACAAAGAGAGAGAGAGAAAGACAAAGAGAGAGAGAGAAAGACAAAGAGAGAGAGAGAAAGACAAAGAGAGAGAGAGAAAGACAAAGAGAGAGAGAGAAAGACAAAGAGAGAGAGAGAAAGACAAAGAGAGAGAGAGAAAGACAAAGAGAGAGAGAGAAAGACAAAGAGAGAGAGAGAAAGACAAAGAGAGAGAGAGAAAGACAAAGAGAGAGAGAGAAAGACAAAGAGAGAGAGAGAAAGACAAAGAGAGAGAGAGAAAGACAAAGAGAGAGAGAGAAAGACAAAGAGAGAGAGAGAAAGACAAAGAGAGAGAGAGAAAGACAAAGAGAGAGAGAGAAAGACAAAGAGAGAGAGAGAAAGACAAAGAGAGAGAGAGAAAGACAAAGAGAGAGAGAGAAAGACAAAGAGAGAGAGAGAAAGACAAAGAGAGAGAGAGAAAGACAAAGAGAGAGAGAGAAAGACAAAGAGAGAGAGAGAAAGACAAAGAGAGATATATAATTTAATAGCAGACGCACCTGTGTGCCATTCTTATAACTCATTGTATTTTTCCAGGCGGACTGAGAAAACAATTCTTATAAATACCTCCAAAACAAAAAGCAGAATTATCAAGGTGCTGACAAGATAAAGTATTGTGCAACAGGTGCCATCTGTCACATAAGCAACTCAAGGGTCTAACGGTTGTTGTTGAAATAAAAGCAATAAGAATCCGATTTCTATTCTTTTGCCCGTTTGTTTTTGTTATCAAAATAGCGATATCAACAAACCCGATTATCTCCTCTAGTCAAGCCCAGAAGAATTAATATCTTTAAAAATAGAAAGTATGAAACAATCGGCTTAAAGTGTACCAAGGACAGCAAAGAGAAACAAAATGCAAAAACACTGAATGGAAAATACTTTTCCAGTGCATGGCAACGATGATGCATAAAATGGACAGTTATCGTAAGAGAGGCAAGTAGATTTCTTTGGGTCTTTTCACACTTATCTATATTTGGTTTCCATGGTAACAGGGCACTTACCACTGCCGTCATCATAACTCAAGTTCAAGTTTTGAAAACTTGAGAAATCAAAACTGCTATGTTTACAATATCTTGGGGGACATGAGCTTTCTTTCACAAGCACGTGTATTGCAGTGTATGGCAAGGAATTAATGATTAAAAGAAGCATGTGTTGGAAATGTTTAATCAACAGTTGAAATTAATTCATTGACTGCAGATGGAAATTTCTGATACTGTTAACAGGTTAAGTAATATTTTTCAACAGCACATTTGTATGATGGGGAGGCAGAGGGGAGGAAGAGAGGCAGACATTCAGACTGATGGGAGGCAATGGGGAGGAGGCGGAGAAAACAGACTGAAAAGCAGAGAGAAGGAAAGAACAGCTAGAAGGCAGAGGATAAGAGGGATAGAATGAGAAAGCAAGATGACCTTCCACACATGCACATAAAAATCAGTAAGAGTAACAATATTTTGCTTCTTTCATATCAAAAATAATATACTGGATATAAAAAAAAATAAAAAGCAAATATGATCTATACAAATTTTAAAATAATAAAAGATTATAAAAAAATAAAAGTTCTGAAATTTACGCATTTTAAAACAATTTTCACCCACCCTGCAACTTGAAAATATGGAAGCATTCAATGTGCAATTCATATTACAAGAAAAAAATTAAGCTAAAATACAACAATTAACATTAAGTATAAACAAAGAAAAAAAAAAAAAAAAAAAAAAAGGTATAAAAAGCTTGTTTATAATACTTTTATCCCTGACTTTGGGAACAAGGTAAAAATTATTTAAAAAAAAAAAAAAAAAAAAAAAAACTTTCTATGTATTACTATATAAAATTAGAAAAAGTTTTTTTATATGTATTCTTCTTTGTAAAATCAGAAACAGTTTTTGGTATGTATTATTCTACATAAAATCAGGAACAATTTTTTTTATCTGTATGCAGTCAGTTATGTACTATGTATGATACATGCTTAGGCAATCATGTATCTTTCAATAAATGACTGACAAAGGCAGATTTTTTCCGCAGTAGGTTTCCATTTCTTTCTACGGTAGACCAGTTGGTATCCAAGGCTATAGAACCTGGTCTGTCCTACTATTTACCCATAGCCGGGGGGGGGGGTGAAGGTGATTTATACCTTTCCCAAGGGTATTAGCATGTATGTGAATGTAATGGATTCAACTGGAATTCGAACTTGGCTCTCAGATTCCTCAAACCAAATGTAAAATTAGAAACAGTTTTTGGTATTTATTATTCTATATAAAATTAGAAACAGTTTTTTGGTTTTTAATATGTATTACAGTTCTGAGACTAAGGTTTGATTTCAATTGCCTCAAACAAAAAAAAAAAAAAAAAAAAAAAAAAAAAAAAAAGCATACAAGAAAAAAAAAAAAAAAAAAAAGCATACAAGAAAAAAAAAAAAAAAAAAAAGCATACAAGAAAAAAAAAAAAAAAAAAAAGCATACAAGAAAAAAAAAAAAAAAAAAAATCTACAGTATAACAGACCAAATTGTGGATTTATTTTACTATATTTGATAAAAACCATGGTCACACCTATAATTATTTGCATAACTGATTAAAACCAAATAAAAATTTTTAAAAAATCTTCAAAACATACCTTAAGTCTCAAAGGTGGCTCATAGTATGAAAAAATAAAGATTTTTTTTTTTTTTTTTTTTTTTTTAAACTAACACCTGCAGATACCAAACTATTTTACAGTGCCAACACAAATTATTGGAAAAACTAAGCTCGACTGAAATATTTTGAAATAGACAACAGAAAAAATAGACAGGTTTATGAATTAGAACCTTAAACAGCACATAAAACACTAAAATACCAAACTAAGAATAGAAATAAAAAAAATAAAAAAATCCTTAACTTGATAACATTTTTAAGATGGTTTCCAGAAATAAGCAGGATAAACTATATATTTAACCTTAGTCAGGCCGGACTTTGTTTTGAAGATCTCATGTATCCAAGGAATTTATTTAGCTTTATTTAGTCATTAAACATATCGATTTTCTATTATATCTAGCCAGTGTTTGCAAAAGTTTTCAAACTTGTTTTCTTCTTCATTAGACAATAATGGCTGACCACTTATTTGCAAGTATGCCTGTCTACTAGGATAGCTAGCCAATCCCTGTTGTAGACGCCAGCTCAGGCATATTTGTGGATGTTCATCACCTGCAGAGCACACCTGTGATTTATACTGCAACTATGCTGAGTGGACCATAGTCACAGTTTCTGGGATGGAATGTATCATCTGGTGTGACCAAAAGTTTAAACAAGGCCAGTACACTCGAACCTTCAGTCACAATGACTTGAGACTTCATGCTAGCACAACCATCAGCAAACACTTCAGTCTACCCAGTTTTACTCACAAGGCTTAGGTCAACCTGCAGTATGGCTTTCAGGCTGAAGATCACCTCCACAGACCAATACCATTGAGTCATCACCTTCTTGACAAAAATCGACCATACAATTCGTACCTGGTCTCATGGTTGTAAAGCAAATGTTCTAACCACTCGACCATGTATCCATATTAAACAATGACTCAAGACTAAATGCACAGGAGATAATTAGGTGGAGGTGGGGAGTAAATAAAAAAAAAAAAAAAAAAAAAAAAAAAACAGAACAAATACATATCTAATATTTACTGCCTTCCTCACCCACCAGGATATTTTTTTCTTTTAATTACCCATCCGTATCTTGTTTTGAGTAAGCTCAAAACATGATTGACCATTTTCTTGCTCTCTTCTCTACAACTCATTATTATTTCATGTACTTTCAATTTTTATCTATCCTCCTTATCCTCATAATCTTCACCTTGTCTAACCAGCACATCACATGCCTCATTCAGCCTTTGAACTAAGGCATTTCACATGTTTTCGTCAGTCTCCCCTCTTCCATTTACAGTGTATAGGCTTCCATTAAAGTATTTTACTTTAAAAATACTCTCATCAATCTTCAAATGTGGCTTACAACTATATGCCGAAATACTAGTTCCCATATGATCGCTGAAGTTAAGCAACATTGAGCCTGGTCAGCATATAGAGGGGATGATCGCTTGGGAATATCTGATGTATGCTTGGATATGTGGGTGGTATGGATTACAGCCATATCACATTCAAACATCGGTTTACGTAGGATCAATGAAGTTAAGCAACATCAAAACTGGTGAGTACTTAAATGAGAATACCTGGCACCGTAAGCTAGGATGTGCAGGTGGTGTAATGAATAACAGCACAGAATTGTTAATCTGTGAACAGAATTTCAATTCCAGTTGGTTTCATTATATTCACTTACATGCAAATACCCCTGAGCAAAGGAATGAATCTGCCTCTTTTCTACCCACCCCCCACAGCTATAGGTTAATTAGCAAAATTTCTATCAATAAATCATTATAAAAAAAAAAAAAAGTTTATTGATTGTAATATAGAATTGATCCTCCACTTTATATCCACATAATTTCTTCTTTATCAAATTCTGATCATGTATGAATCCACCTCTTCCCCCAGCTATGGGTTAATTAACAAGTTTTACCACTAAACCATTATCTCCTCCTGCCTCCACAAAAAAAAATTCTTACAATCTAAAAATATTTCTGGTTCTAATTAATCTGCAAATGGTTGCTAAACTGTAGAAAATTAATCAACCTCTAGCTTGAGTAGATCTTGGGCCTTTGAACTAAGGTGTTTCACATGTATTCCTCAAACTCCCTCCGTTCGATTTTCTGTTTATAAGTTCCCCCACAAGAGTACTTAAAAGCTCTTCAGAGTCTCTTCCAAATGTGATCAGTTCTGACCACTGGTACAAAAACATACTTAAAATATAAGTTGGGAAACAACTGAAAACCAGCATGACCAGTAAAACCATCTTTCTATGGGCAGGGGTGGATGAAGTAGAATTTGATGACATACTTTCAGATTCATAATAGGTGGGGAATGTTTGTTTATTTGGGGGAGGGAAGTAACCTCATCCCACCCCATGCACGCTTATGAAGACCAAGCCATTTATTATACAGTACTCAAACAGGAAACAGCAATTATTACAGCTGGCTTAAGTTTTTTTCTTGCACACTTATATGACACGTGTCCAAAGATTGTATTCCTTTGCATTGTTTGGGGAGAAAAAAAAAAAAACAACATTGTTCTTTTTATTATTCTTTCCAGAATGGCCACATTCCATTCTTTAATAAGTGTTTGTTTTAAAGGAAAAAAAAAAAAAAAAAAAAAAAAAAAAAAGACTTTCTTATTGTTAATAGATGAGCTTGCCTTTACATTCTGTAATATCAGCAAATCAAAAAAGTTGAGATATTTCCATGATACATAAGCAACAATATAAGAATATAGTGTGTAAAGGATAATTTTGCGTGACTATTTACTTCCGATAAGAAATACCTTTAAAAAAAAAAAATAAAAAAATAAAAAAAAATAAAGAAACAAACAAAGTCATTCTCCACAAACCCCAGTGTCACCAATTGTGCCACGTATTTCCCATATCCACTGCTATTACGAAGTTGAAAGTGGTTCAGAACTGACTTTAACCCTCTTGGATGATGCCAAACACAAAATGGTTAGCAATTGACTGAAAACAGACACACAATCAAACAAACTCCCATATCTGTCTATTTCTGAGAGGAGGTATTATGTATGCTATTTACTTTGTTCGGACTATCGTCCTCATCTTTGTTGCCATATTTATCACATTTCGGAGGACACATGCACAGTGAATAAAGGCGTTAGATCCAGTGACAAAATCCAAAGAGTGCGAGTTCAATACCTGGTTAAGTCGGCGGAGAGGGGAATTAAAAGGAGATAACTGATAACTGACATCCATTAGACATGGCACGAGGAACTAGAACAGTCTACCCCAGCAAGCGAAATAAAGGGTTCAGTTCGACATTCCAAACATCTGAAGAAGGCCAGAGCATACAACGGCCGAAATGTTGTGATAAATATGGCGACAAATATGAGGACAATAGTACGAATAATGTAAATAGTAAACAAACTCCCAGGTTGTCAATTTTCCTAAATGGTACAGAATCTTGGGTTATATACAGTGAAAGATTTAAGTGGTTCACAACAGTTCTCACATACCATTTACTAAAAATATACAAATTCATAGAAGCAGTTCCTAAATTCCCTTGGTCCTTTTTTATCATTATTAATAATAATAATGATGTTTACACTATAAAAGAGGCCCAAGAGCCATTTAAGGTAGAGGGTTACTGAAGGTAGTTGTGTGAGCAGTAAGAGTTGGCAATGCAGTTTATGCAAATATGTGAAAGATAACAACTAACCCTAGATTTGAAGAGGGGTTTAAGATATCCATCAACAGAAATTTAGGGAAATAAAAAAAAATAAAAAAAAATGAACAGAAACCCAGTTCCTAAAAAGTTTGAATCCTAATAACAGTTGTATGGCTGTACCATTTGTAACTCCTCAAACACTTCCAAATCATTTCCATTGTTCTCCAAAGCAACTTCAGGAATAGTACTCAGGAATGACAAAGCTGAAATATCAAAATATTGCTACAAAAATATGTATGCTGGGCACACATACATATATATATATATAAACTGCTAATGCTATTGTTTGGCAAACTGGCTCCTGGTTAATATAACAGAAGAATGGTAAAAAAATACAAGGATTCGGTAACAATTTTAAAAAAAAAAAAAAAAAAAAAAAAAAAAAAAGGGACCCTGGCTTACTGTGGGACATACCACATGAGTAACAAGCTGTTCCTAGCAATTCTTGGTGCCAGATTTTTCAGGTGATGACCTCAGTAAATCAATCTGCAAACGAGGCACAATGGAGTAATTGATAGCAGCACGGACTGAGGAATCTGAGAGCCAAGTTTGAATTCCACTTGAATCCATTACATTCACTTAGGTGCTAATACCTTAGAAAAGGGTATGAATCCGCTTCTTCTTCCCAACTCCAGCTATGGGTAAATAGCAGGACAGACCGAGGTCTAGAGATTTAAATGACAACTAGTCTACTGCAGAAAGAAATGGCAGCCTACAGCAAGAAAAAAATCTGCTTAGTCAAGTATCAAATACAGGATCACCAAAGCGTGTATCATGCATGGCACATAAGTGACTGAAATAAATCTGCAAACTCATAATGGAACTGGTCTATATAGATGGCATCCCTTACAGCCAACCGTTTTTCTTTTTAAAATTCATGAAGCAAAAGAATGATGTGTGTACACATGTGAATAAGAGAGAGTAACACTGCACAGAGAGCACAGATATTACATTTGGGTGAAGTACTGGAAACAAGTGACAATTTGATCATAGGCATAGTGCACAGATACAACTCTAATCCTTGGCAAAAGTGCCAATCCATATGCAAATAATAGTCATTGATTTGTTTTTGTTTTTTGCTAGCACAATGCAAGCTTATCTTTCATAAATCCACATAAGTTTAAATTTGTCCTCAAGGACCACATGGCACAGTGGATAAAGGCGTTGGTTAGATCAAGTGACAGGACCCAAAGAGTTGGGAGTTCAATACCTGGTTAAGGCGGTGGAGAACTGGGAGAGGGGAATTAACAGGAGATAACTGATAACTGACATTCATTAGACATGGCACATGGAACTAGAACAGTCTACCCCAGTGAGTGAAATAAAGAGTTTAGTTCGATATTCCAACCACCTGAAGAAGGCCAGAGTATATAACGGCCAAAACGTTGTGATAAATATGGTGACAAAGATGAGGACAATAGTCCGAATAATGTACATAATACCTCATCTCAGAAATATAGACAGATACTTAAATTTGTTTGTGTCTTCACCTTACACCAGTATAACCAAATATTTCAGCCATATCATTAACATTTATTACATAAATACAGCACATGGTCAACAATGGGGATGCGTGATCATCAGTCTAATCTGATAAGCTTTCCTCTTTGGTATCTCAACTACGAATTTAAGTACAGTAATAGTTTGGTGGTTAGGTCTCATCTTTTGAAAGTACAGAGTAAACACTGCCCAGTCAAGATAAGCCCAGTCAAGATAAGCCCAGTCAAGATAAGCCCAGTCAAGATAAGCCCAGTCAAGATAAGCCCAGTCAAGATAAGCCCAGTCAAGATAAGCCCAGTCAAGATAAGCCCAGTCAAGATAAGCCCAGTCAAGATAAGCCCAGTCAAGATAAGCCCAGTCAAGATAAGCCCAGTCAAGATAAGCCCAGTCAAGATAAGCCCAGTCAAGATAAGCCCAGTCAAGATAAGCCCAGTCAAGATAAGCCCAGTCAAGATAAGCCCAGTCAAGATAAGCCCAGTCAAGATAAGCCCAGTCAAGATAAGCCCAGTCAAGATAAGCCCAGTCAAGATAAGCCCAGTCAAGATAAGCCCAGTCAAGATAGTACATTAGCAAAATATTTCATTTGTATAACAATTTTAAAAGCATATTTTAATAACTATTTCATCTTTGTAATTTAATTTTAATACAAATTTTTAAAATTGCCATATATATGAAATGTTACTATGTTTTTTTAATTCGTCATGTTTGTATATAAAAAAAAAAATTATATCTTCCTTGTCAAAATTCAGTTATAAGTTAGAAAACAAAAAGCATTCATAATAAGCATTGTTGTTGTCTGATATTTCACATTACTACAAATTAGATGAACAAAACCGAAAAACATTTTATGGAGTCATCTAAATAAGTTCAAATAATCCATTTAATTAGATTTCTTTAAAAGTGTACCGAATTATTTAAACAAGTGAAGTAATTTTTATTATTATTACTATTAATAAAATAAACATTAGAAAATTATTCAGATGTTTTCTCTCAGCTCAATGTAGGAATGTCTGGAATAGGAAATTCAAGTGGACTTTGCATAATGCCAAAAAAGAACTTGAGAAAAAAGATTTTTTGATGAATTTAGAAAGAAAACTCATATGACAATATACTTTCTTTTGTTCATAGAATGGGCACTTGGCTCATTATAAAAATGAAAATTATTAACTCATCATCAGTCCTGACCAGCTGGGGTTGTAGGGTCAGTGCAAAGGTGAGCTCCTGACCAGTTCCTTCCATCTGTCTGGGTTGAAAGCCAGTTAGGTATTCATCCATGTATGGCAGATTTTGTGCAAATAGACTTGGTAGAGAACATACCTCTCCCGTTCAAACTATAGCAAGTGTCCTCCAACTTAAAGGGTCACTTTGGTCATGGATATGAGGCTATTGATTCCATCAGGGAGAACCTTCTACCTTGGCTGTTGACCAGTCTAGGAAGCTCTCTACCCAGCAATGTTATGTCATTGTCACACTGACTGCATGCGTAGCTAAGGAGTCAAGTCTACCCCATTGTGATAGATGGCCTTTAACTTTACAAGAATGTTCATTCACTCTTCAACAGGTGCCATTTTTAATCCTGCTTGGCATCTAGCCATTCTCTTCACCAGAAAAGACAGTTTAGTTACCGATGACCGAAACAGGCAACAAGTCAAACCAGATTATATGGTACTTGAAGCACTAAAGTTATAATTATACATAATTATTAAATTGAATTAATTTGCATTAACATAAATTTAAATAAAATTTACAGACAATACAGTTTTGGTTTTTAGCTGATTACACATATTGACATACAGACATCTATATTTTTAACATGTCTGTCTATAAAACAAATCTTTTCATTTGAATAAAAAAATCTGTTCTAAAAAAAAAAAAAAAAAAAAAAAATAGCCAAAAAGAGAATGTGATAGGTAAAGTTTTCATTAACATTACGACAGATTGAAATCCATGCTCACACATCCCCAGACAAAACAACTAAGAAAGGCTTTTATAGACAATTGAGCCAAACGGTAATGAATAGCAACTGTATACAAGCGATAAGTATAAGAACAAGTGCATACAAAAAAAAAAAAAAAAAAAAAAAAAAAAGATGCATTCTTTTCCCTTTCACTATTATTAATAAATACACACAAAGTTATCATGAACAAACTAGTTTGTCATGAATAACTAACTGCACTTTGACAACTGCTAATTGGGCCCACCTTCCTGGAAGAAAATAACTTGAATAGAACAGTTACTTTTTTATCATTTCAACCCAAGCAAGGCAATAAAGCCACTAAGATGCAAGAGAGTTACTAGAAGAATACATGAGAGAGAGAAAAAAAAAAAAAAAAAAAGACACTATTAAGGAAAGAGAACAATAAAAGAACAGAATTAAGAAAACGGAAGATAACGATTAATATAAGATTTTTATGCATCTTTAAATATATTTGTTTCCAATTATTAATATGTAGTAATTAATGGTGGTCAGTTCATTATTTAATAACAATAGAAAACGGATCCCCCACTTTATGACCACTACAATACAAGTGTGTGTGTGTGTGTGTGTGTGTATTTTATAATATAAATTACACACATAAATACACATTAATCATTTCACCCCAAGCAAGGTGAAAATGCCACTAGCAGACAGGGAGTTACAGAGAGTGAAAGTGAGAGAGAGAGAGAAGACTGGGTATACATTGAGGAAATGATAGAAGATGATTAGTTTCAAGACGTAAGAAGATGGTGACTGACATTGCATTTAAATTTTTGAAAATTGTAGTTATCAGGGAAGCAAATAAACAGAAGGAAGTTCCACTGACAGGAAGTGTGACAAAAGAAACTGCTGAAGTAGAAGAGGCAGTTACATTTAACTATTTCAACAGTAAAAGGGTGGGACCTACATGCCAATATAGTAGTACATTTAAATTCATGTAGTCGGGGCACCTGAGAAAACAGTGCACCAGAACAGTTGCCATTAAAATATTTGTAGAAAAGACAAACAGAAACCACATCATTATTTTTGAGAAAGTGGCTGAAGTCGAGATTTCAAGTCAGGATAGATTACATTGCAAAGTCTTCTTTTGATTTTGTCCAGAAGCTCGAAATGAATAGCAGGAACACCAGACCAGATATGACAACAGTATTCAATGCAAGGACAAATGGTAGATTTGTACAAAATGGACTGACAAGAAAAATCTGGCATGACACAGTGAACCAACTTTCCTTGCACTAGATGCAGCTATTGATTCGATGTAGTCATTTTACTTCAAGTCAGTGATGATCGTAACCATGTCAGTGGCAGACGGGGCAAAATGAAATCCATATTGTCCGACAGAGAGTAGGTCATGAGTGGTAAGATGCTTAACCACTTGAACACTGATTAAAACCTTGAATACTTTGCCAAAAAGCAGTTGAGACTTACAGGGTGATAGAAGGCTCAGATTTTCTAGAGTTCTTAAAAACAGGGACTACAAATGAGGACATCCAACAAGCTGGAAAGTATGATTCAGAGAGTGTATGTCATCCGCTGGGAGACTTTATCAAGGCAAATGTACCTTTAGTCCCTAAGAGAACGAAATGTGTCAGCTAAGAAATGGTTTTTCCTCATCTTTTTATTCATATATACATATTTATTTCATCCAAATATTCATAACATGTGAATGTGGTACTAAATGGATTGTGAGAATTTAAGTTCATTTTAAATTGTATGTTCCTAAATTAAAAGTGATTCTTTTACTTTATTGGTCATTTTAACTTTAATATGAATAGCTTTTGAAATTTGTAATCCTATTTTTTTTTTGGAGTTGCTATATTCCACTTTAGTTGGATATATGACAAGTGAGCTTATGGGAGAGTATGATGTTTGCATATCCTATATGATTTATTTTCAGATATACAATCCCCAATAGAACATGTGAATTTGCAAACATTAGTCTTAAAGGGTTTGATTGCACTCGGGTTTTATTACTGACTACAAAATAAAATTTCAAATGTTTTATAATTATAAAGGTTTATTAGTATCTCTAGGCTTTATGCAGTCATAAATTTTCTTTATAGTTAACGGACATCTGATTATGAGAGAACAAATTGATGGTGTTGATTGTACTTTGCCCTGAACTATTCTCAGTCATACTAATCTTCAATTAGTAAAATAAATAAACAGAAAATACATAAAAAATTTTTTTAAATGAACAATATTACTTGTAACTTACAAACACATAATTTAAATGCTATTTAAATTTTCTGTACCGATATAAAAATAATACAGAGTGAAACTTTACTGTCTGAATTTCTGGGAGGTGAGGTTATTATTTACAGGCAGACAATTGCCCTAATATTTGTTGCTGTTATCACAACATTTCAGCCATTGTACCCGGCAGCCCTCATCAGGTGTTTGTTAATCAAGATAACCTACAAGGAATTTTGAACTGAACCCTTTATTTAATTTATAGATGTAAATTAAAAAACTATCAGAAACATCTCACCAACGAAATCGAGACTATATCAGACAAACACAAATTTGGATGACTTGTAGCAGACTGCATTCCCAATAAAAACAAAACCATAAATAATGTTGAACAACTGACATATCTCTGACCTGAGCTCCATGCAAACACATTTAAGCCTTTAGCATTCAACCTGCTCCGTAAATATTGGCTCTCAATGTTCAACCCACCATAACCTACTCTGCCATCATATATGACGAGATCATTGCAAATAACACAGGAAGTCAAACAGTGAAACTTTGGGAGCTGATATTTATAGGGATGGGTTTGAAATGTGCTGAATGCTGAATGGTTAAACCAGTATGGAATTGTACCAACCTCTATGCAACATACTCATCTAGAGCACAAATATAGTATGGACAACAACTGCAGAAAGTGTTTAAAAATTATGGAAGTCCTAAGTATAATAAAAACAACAAAAACAACCCTTAATAACATTAATTATGAACAGGGCCAAAATGTACTAGCCATATTCAGAAATTAATAGGAACTTAATAGCAACTTTTATACTGTCTACAATAGCACTTATACTCAAGTTAGTCAGTTATGTGCCATGCATGATACATGCTTAGGTGATCATGCATCTTTCAATACATGACTGATGAGGCAGATTTTTTCTTGCAGTAGGTTTCCATTTCTTTCTGCGGTAGATCAGTTGCCATTTCTTTCTGCGACAGACCAGTTGCCATCCAAGGCTATAGAACCCCGTCTGTCCTGCCATTTACCCATAGCTGGGGGGGGGGGCGAAGAAGAGGATTGATACCTTTCCCAAAGTGAATGCAATGGATTTGACTGAAATTTGAACATGGCTCAGATTCCTCAATCCAAGCTGTTATTCATTACTCCGCCATGCCTCTTTATACTACCGGATGTATTCAACCTATACAGCAACACAATTCTGAGAGAATTACAAGTCCTATGAGGATCTAGTGTCAGCAGCTACAATCTTAACAGAAGATATGCAGATGGTGTTGGTCGTGAACACAGAAAGGTGACTACAAGAACAATTACAGAAGAAATGACTAAATATCAGTCACATGAAGAATGCATGATTGTTGGCAGAAACAAACAGACCAACATGCAAATTACAAATTGGAGATACCAAAATCAAATAAATACAGTAATTCAAATATCAGGGAAGTGTCTTAACAGAGGTCAGAATGTGTGACACTGAAATTCAAAGGCACATTGGGATAGTGAAATATGCCTTCCAAAAGTTAAGCAAAGTATTAAGAAACAGAAAACTTTGTTAGAAACAAAGAAAAGTACTGAACTGTTATTCAATATCAGCCCTCTTATGTGGGCAGTAGACACTCGACAAGCTCCTCAGAGATGGGGGGGAAAGAAAAAAAAAAAAAAAAGACTTGAAGCAACAGAAATGCAGTTCTACAGAAGGATGCTGAGAATACCATTCACTGAACATGTGAACAACAGTTTTAGAGAAAATGGAAACAAAAAGGACACTTATACTTAACATCAAGACAAGACAGTTGAAATCTCTAGGGTATATAAGGAAAGAGGGCTTAAAAAATTTGATACTCACAGAACAGATTGAAGGCAACAGGGACAGAGGCAACAATGCATAACCTACTTGGCAAGCTTGAATAAATGGATGGTGGGAGCATGGTTTAGGAGAGATAACAAAAAGGCAAAATTTATTAAGAACTACAAAGGAAAGGAAATTGTGGTGAGCCATGATCATAAACGTCCTAAAAGGACATGGCACATAGCAGTAGTTACAAACATAAAAATCTTTGAAAATGTCCGATAAATCAGACAAAGCACTTTGACAATTTTCGTTAGACATTTTGTTCATCATGACGGTTGTCTTCGAGTATAGAATCCAGAGGTTAGCAGTGAATATTTCCAAGACAGTAGGAAAGTGTTGTTCAGGTTAGCAGTGGATATTTCGATAAAAGTAGCAGAGCATAGTTCGGCCTTCTAGTTCTCTTCGCCTGACAAGCTGGAGTGGACATTCGAGTAGAGTGAACAAAAATGGCCACCTTTATACACGATATAGTCATATAATATATACAAAAAACTGTAACACCCCCCTTATTTTGGGTATATTATGGAATCTTCCTTCAAAATATTAGTAAAGTCAATAAATACTTTAATTCCAAAAAAAAAAAATTTTTTTTTTTATTTTAGTTTTTTTTTTTTTTTTATATATTTATTTTTTATTTTTTATTAAAGAAAATTAATATCCACAAAAATTAGTCATATCACTTCATCCACAGTTAAGTATTCAGATTAATAAACATTAGCAATAATAAGTTTAGGTTGTGATCACAACAAAAAGTGGAAAGAATTGTTACTTTACCTATAGCTGGGACCCACTGAAACAGTTACTATCACTCCAGGTCAGAGTGATCCTGAGGGTCATTAGAAGAGGATTGCAGCTAAAAGTAGGACTATTTACATTTATACCCCAAAACTAAGGACTCGCATTCATGCCAAAAACTGAACTGACGTTTCTTAAGACAATAACTAATGGATGCAGTTTTATGTCCTACCCAGAACTAATGAAGTACCAAATATAGCAGAAGTGAAAAGCTCATAATTTCAATTTTGTAATTGGTTTTGTAAATAAATCAGCCATATTATTTCCCAATTGAACGTATTCAATTTGTACTGTTTTCTTTTGTACTTGGTCCTTGACAAACTGATATTTTATATCGATATGCTTCGATCTTTGATGTATTATTGTATTTCTAGCCAAAGCAATACTGCCCTGATTGTCGCAGTAAATAATTATTGGCTCAGTTATTGACAGTATTATAATTGTTTTATCCGTAATTTAAGAAAAATAGCCTCTTGTGTTCCCTTTGACAATGCAATATATCCAGCTTCACAAGTAAAAAGTGAAATCATTCGCCGTTTCTTCGATTTCCAGCTGATTATTGGGTTACCCTCTGCTAGCTTAAAGCAATAGCCTGTTATACTCTTACGGTCTGGTGACTTGGCCCAATCAGCATCACAAAATCCTTCCAATTTTAATGGTTTATCTGACTGTCGATAATTCTAGGCACCGACTCTTAGTCCCCTTCAGATAACTTAATACTTGCTTAGCCCTTGTTAAATGCACAGTCCCCGGTTTATTTAAGTTTTGGGACAACTTAGTAACCGTATAGCAGATATCTGGCTTGGTTGATGTCATCACGTAAATAAGACTTCCGACCAATGTTCTGTATTCGTTCTCACATGCCGCTATACCATCTTCCTTATTCATAATTGTGTTTAAATCCATTTCACATAGAGTAGTTCTCGTTTTACAATTTTGCATGTTGAATTTAGATGAGAGTCTTTCAATGTATCTAGATTGATTCATTGTAACAAATTCGAATTGTATATCAAGAAACCGTGATAGTCAGCCCAAATCGGTCATTTTAAACCTTATTTCTAGGGAATCCTTGATTTTTAACAGAGCTGCCTCACACTTTGATGCAATTAACATATCGTCAACCCAAATAACCAGAATTACCAATATTTCATTATTAAATGTTCCCGTGTATAGACATGGGTCAACTTGCGGAGATTGTAATTATTATCCTATTAAATAAGAATGGATTAAATTATTCCATGTTCTTCCGCTCTTTTTGAGTCCATATAGTGACTAAGTTTCCATACATAATTATCAGCTTCTTCAAAACCTTCTGGCAGTTCCATGTATATTTAATAGTCGATGGCAGCATTCAAAAATAAGCTCCTTTAACATCCATATGGTGTATATCCACATCATAATGTGCACCCCTTTGCATCAAAATTCTAATTAAGACTTAAGATTTCTACATAAGTCGTTTCCCCCCCCCTTATATCTATGAAAATCCGTTAGCTACAAAACGAACCTTGTACACTGGCGATCCATCCTTAGTACGCTTTACAGTATAAACCAAACGGCTGCCAATGGATATTTTTATCATCTGGGAGGGGGGCCTTTTTTTTTTTAATTCAAATGTGTCGTTTGATACTAAAGATTTAATTTCTTTTTACATGGCAGCTATCTACCGTTTGGAATTGACAGAATGTATGGCTTCTTGATAGTTCTTTGGGATACATTTGTACCAAATAGCAACAGTCGATGTTACAAAAATTACATTGACCCATTTCAAAATAATCTGGCTTTTTTCTGTTTCTTGTCGGATAACGTGAACTCCCCCCCTCATCAGTTGTATTTTCTTTTAACTTAAGATTTGCATCTGATTCTTTTTTTGTTCAACTTTGTGGAATTCCCCCCCCCCTTCCCTCATCAGTTGTATTTAACTCATAAACCCACAGATTTTTGGGGAACTTAGATTTTATTAGCAATCATCTAGCCATTTCAAAAAGTGTCCTCCAACTGCGTTCAGCGACTTCTTTCTGGTGTGGAGAATAAGAACAGGTTTTCTCATGTTTAATGCCTTCATTTATTAGGAGGTTTTCGTAAGCATCAGAAATAAATTCTCCACCATTATCTGTCCGAATTATTTTTACTTTTCCATACGGGGAGATATTGGATAAATAGATTTTTGTAGCTTGCAGGGTATCAGATTTATTTTTCAGAAAATATATCATAATAAGCCCTGAATATTCATCAACAAAGTTTAATGCATATGAATAGGTGTCTATTGGAAGTGTAATTTTCATTCCAGTGATGTGTTCTTGTAATCTTTTAACATCCGAATCATTACAGTGGCCTAATATTTCATGCCAAGTTCTTAAGTCGTGCGTGGCTGTCTTTGCAGACTTAATACTTTTCAAATACAAACGTCCATTTTGCTGTATATTAAATTCAGTTCCGTCTGGATATATTAACTTTGAATTGTCTCGGTGAAAATTGATTTTAACGCCAGTTTTAATTGCAGACTGAACTGAAAAAATATTTAGCTTAAATTTAGGAATATATAAAACCCTTTTTTAATAAAACATTTACAAATATTTCCTTTAGTATTTCGTAGATAAATACAGGCGTCACCTCTTTTTAAAACTAAATTATTAGCTCTGATCCTGCCAGCTAACTCGATAAAATGTGAGTCGGGCTCAAAATTGGGGTCAAAATTAATAAATTTTGTTTCATCTGCAATTACATGATTTGTCGCACCTGTATTGACCAGGTAAGCATTATAACTACTGGCCACAGCACCCAATCCAAACGAAAAGGCATATGTACTTCCATTCAAAGAAGTTTTTACATTTTACAAAAGTCATTCCGTGTATAAAATTGACATTTCGCACAGACAAGGCCGACATTACCACAACGAAAACAAACGATATTTCTCCTAGTATTTCTGCCTTTATAATTCTTGGATAATAATAATAATTCTCAATTCTGTTTTTAAAGCCCCTGTTCTGAATATCATAATTCCTAGTCTGATCGCTTTGGGGAACTGATTTTCTGAATTTTTTAAATGACGTTCTCAGTTGCATTACGTTATTGCCTTGATTTGGGGGGGGTACATATTTTTCAGTTTCTTCATAGCTACGTAACGGCATTTTAAACTCAGTGAAAGTTAGTTGTTTATCTTTTTGAGTTATAACTGTCGTGAATGGTTTGAATGACGGTGGCAAACCCTTCAAGACCATGGCTATTAGCAGCCCATCCGAGATAGTCTCACCTGCAATTTTTAAGGCATTTGTAGTATTCTCCGCTCGGATGATATAATCAGTTATAAATTCATTTTCTCGTCTCTTTAATGCGGTTAGTTCAGTATATAAAGCAATAATTTTAGGCTTACCTTTTGACAAATAGTATTCACGCAAAATCTGTAGAGCTTTCCGGCCATTGTCGTTGGTTTCTCTCATTATTAAAGACAAACTCCGGTCATCCAGGAATTGTATTAATTCAGCAAACACGGTCGCATTTCTTTCCATAAAATCATCATGATCGACTTTGCAAAGGATGATGTCATGGAGTTTTTTTGTATTCTGAGGTAGCCTAAAAACTTTGTCCCTCATAATTCATATCTCGATTCATTCCCGTCAAAATATAAATCGTGACCTGGGCTCATAACCAATGTTAGACATTTTGGTCATCATGATGGTCATCTTCGAGTATAGAATCCAGAGGTTAGCAGTGGATATTTCGAAGACAGTAGGAAAACGTTGTTCAGGTTAGCAGTGGATATTTCGATAAAAGTAGCATAGCATAGTTCGGCCTTCTGGTTCTCTTCGCCTGACAATTCGGGTAGAGTGAACAAAAATGGCCGCCTTTATACACAGCGGATAGAACGTTCTGCGCTTTCTGATTGGTTAAACTTTTATTGGTAGACTATAAAGTGAGTTGAGTTATTTCAGCTAACTCACTAGTCATATAATATATACAAAAAACTGTAACAATTTTTACATTTGGAAAGGAAATTATTGAACAAAAAAGAAGTACTTCTCTTGCTTAACAAAACATGTATTAAAGAGAGCTTGCTCTCTAAATACATAAATATATACATTTTCACTCATTTCACCCCCAGCAAGGCAATAAGGTCGCTATGATAGAAAGGGTTAGTGAGTGTTAGAGAATATATGGGGGGGGGGGGGAGAAAAAAAAAAAAAGGAAATAAAATAATAAAAAGAACAAGAATTAAGACAGAAGATAATGATTGACATTACAATTTAGAAGACAAAAGTTGACAGGGAAGCAAAAAACCAGAAGAGAGTTCCACAAGTGATAAGTGCGATAGAAGAAATTGTTAGCATAGAACTGTAAGTTCTATACTTTATATGAATAAAGAAAAAAAAAAGGAAAACTTTTCTTTACCAATGCATTTTGTCCTCTGACAGACATTATCAATTAAATGTAAGGATTTTATTTTGCTGCATGTATTTATAAACAGAAGTAAAAAACATTGTCAGATTTTCAAAATCTTTAAATTTAAGAACACTCAAAGATATTCTTATGGATAACTTTGAAAGTCAAAGTAAATTATGGAGAATGCTAAGTGATATAATTTAATGCCTAATAAATAAAAGTGAGTAAATATTGTTTAATTTTATTATTATGTTAAATTTTCACACAAAACGTTATATATATATTATATATATATATATATATATATATATATATATATATATGCAGCAATCCTTCATTTATGCATGTTTCATTAAAAAAACGACAGACAAGGTACTATGGTTAAGCTTTTTATTTAATTTTTCTTGTGTTCACACAAGAGCTTTCTTTTTTGGGACACAAAGTGTGTAGAAACTGTCGAAATGTTCTATAGTTCCAAGCACTTTCGGCTACACTTTTTATCATTATCAAAGATGATTTCATTTTTCACTTTAATTGAGTGTTTGCGTTATGTGTATGCTTTTAGCATGTTATAGAGGGGTTCCATTTTCTGAACGGGGTTAGCACATTGTGGCCTAGTTCATAGTTAATATTGTTAAGGGTTGGCTTTTTCTTTTTTATTATTAGGGCTTCCATTATCTTTAATCTTTTGTGTCCAAAAACAGAAAGCTCTTATGCGAACACAAGAAAAATTAAATAAAAAAGCTTAACTGTAGTACCTTGTCTGTCATTTTTAATTAAACATGCATATATATATATATATATTATATATATATGAAAAATTTCTCAGAGCTACCCTGTAAAAAAAAGACAATATGCATAAAGGTAATAAGAAAACTGTATTATTAACTGGCTAATAATACAGTTTATGCATACATATTAGGTTGGTGCAAAAATAATGACGTAATAATGTCGTTTTTGATGTATTTTTTAACGTCAGAAAACGACATTATTTTTGCACCAACCTAATATTTTACTGATGCTTTGAGATACAAGCATACCGAAATAAAGAGTTTTTCAGATATGAGCTAGAGTTCACCCAGTTTTTTTGCCTCGAGTTACAAGCTGAATTTTGAGATACAAGCAAGTTTTGCTTAAGCATCCACTAGTTGACGCAGTGAGCACCAAGCTATGAGAGTATTTACACTCACTGTACATAAGTTCACCTCACTCAGGAAGGATTTCCGTTGTGCTGGGTCGACTTTTTTGCCATAATTTTGCAAAATTCCTTTAGTGACACGATGGGTCCAAAGAAAGTAAATGGAAAGAGCAATGGTGAAAAGCTGAAACATGCAATTTCACTTGAGGTAAAACGTGAAAATATATATATATATATATATATATATATATATATATATATATATATAGTGAACATTGAAGTTAAGACTTAGACATGACAGTATTTCATGCCTGATGATTGCGTCTAGCATGAAAGACTGTCACCTCTAAGTGTTGACTTCAATGTTCACTCTTATATTTACACACACCATCTAATATTGAGCACTTTATCCCATAAATATAGCACACCTTAAAACTATATTTCTTCATATATATATATATATATATATATAAAAAGAAAAATATACGGAAAAAACAAACAAAAATCCTTATATGCAATTATGCTGTTTTAATGTTAATATAATGTCAACGTCAGACGTTTTGGTCTAATAAACCATCTTCAGGACATTCATAAAATATAATTAACATTATCAATTCAACATGACAAAGACGATGGACATAAGAGATTAATGCTCAACAAGCGTACATATAAATTTTAGATCAAAATAGAATTCTTTTCATTTTTCATTCAAAATACTCAAATTTTAGGAATACGTTTTCACAGCGTCGCCTACGTGACCATGTTTAAACGGAACGCTGATCATATAAAACTTTCAGTTATCTGTTTGGATAAGTCTTGTTATGTCCATCGTCTTTGTCATGTTGAATTGATAATGTTAATTATATTTTATGAATATGTCCTGAAGAGGGTTTATTAGACCGAAACGTCCGACGTTGACATTATATTAACATTAAAACAGCATAATTGCATATAAGGATTTTTGTTTGTTTTTTCCGTATATTTTTCTTCATACTGTCAGATCTATATCCATATATTTGCTTACATTATATATATATATATATATATATATATATATATATATATATATATACACACACACACACACACACACACAAAAATTAGGAAGACATATGAGTAATGGATTTGCCGAGAAAGCATGAGCATTCTACATCATTGATAAATAAAAAATTATAAAATTTAAATGAAATCAGTTACAGTAATGGATAAAATGTAAAATGTTTTAAAAAAATTTAAAAAGTAAGTGATAAAGTTAATCTTCATTATCATAAACTAGGCTAGGTTAGGTTAGCATTTTCAAGGCTAGCTGCCTGGGTCTAGCTCTCTCTCCAGTTGGGCTATGACTTGTATTAACGTCATCGATTAATGCTCTTTCTTTACAATGTTTGTTTTTCTCTTATTTTATTGTTTATAAACTACATGTCTTATTTATTCACATGTTTCTGGTGTAAGAAACCCACAAATAGGAAAATAGAAGTGAGTATTAGGAAAATAAGGGCGAGTTTGTAACATTAACTTAAATGGTGAAAATTGTTTCGAGATTCAAGTCTTCTGAGTTACAAGCTTGGTTTTGGAATGAATTAAACTTGTATCTCAAGTTATGTGTGTGTGTGTGTGTGCGTGTGCGTACACACATACATACACACATACATACATACACACATACATACATACACACATACATACATACACACATACATACATACATGCAAAATGGGTAAATTGTCACTTTTTTATATTTTGCACATATGCGCTGTTTTTGATTATGTTGACTGTACAATATAATAGGGTCAGTTGGGCACTAGGGGGGGGGCGGTAGAGAGCGAGCGCCATGATGCAATTCACTATTTTTTTGCTTTTCCATGAACATCATCTTGTGTCCTCATCTTATTTATACCAACAGTTTCCTCCTGAAGAAATGTTGGCTGAACTTTAATATACTGACATGAAAATGCACAGACATTTTCATGTTGGCATACATACATACATACATATTAGGTTGGTGCAAAAATAATGTCGTTTTCTCACATGTTACTATGTGAGAAAACGACATTATTTTTGCACCAACCTCATACATACATACATACAGGTATGGTGGAGTAATGGATAGCGGCTTGGATTGAGGAACCGGAGAGCAGAGTTCAAATTCCAGTCAAATCCATTATATTCGCTTACATGCTAACACCCTTAGGAAAGGTATGAATCTTCTTCTCCCTCCAACTATGGGTAAATAGCAGGACAAACTTGGTTCTATAGCCTTGGATGGCAACTGGTCTAGGAGAAGGACAACTCTGAATTCAACTGGTGAGTGTCATTTGGGGACCTCGTGGCACAAAGTGCACCAGGACTGCATGTAGCCCTTCAAAAAGGGGTGTATAGTTCTGCACAAAAGCTTCACCACTATAATCAAATCACATGTGCTGGTGTCTGGGTTGCTGAATCCTAGGAACTTAGCTGCTTAACTTTCATACGTCATATATATATATATATATATATATATATATATATATATATATATATATGTGTGTAGTGGTATATATCCCTCACCAATAATATGACTTGGAGTTTCAGGCAATCACCACGTGCTGAGTATAGACTGGCCGTTACATAATTTAAATTTTAAAAATATATCTGGTTATCTCAGTGTTGGCATAGTTATACATTATACTGGGATTACAGTTTTTTTTTTTTTTATTTTAAAAATTATATTTGGCATTTAAAATAAATGGGATTTCTATGTGTGTGAATAAAAAATAATTTCAGAGTGGTGAATATTAATTTTTTTTATTATTATTATTAATAATAAAAAGGGAAATTATTTTTTGTTTTTCATATAAAAAAAAAGATAAAAACAAACTTTAATTTACCTTAAAAGTAAACCATGATTTATATTAAAAATTTATTTGGATCAACATATTCAAACATATTTATTTTTTATAGCCTATATGTAACAATCAATTCATTTCTCTTGTTTAATAAGCTCGGATTTATTTAAGTGTTTTAAGATAACCAATTTTTCAACAAGACATAAGTTACATCTATTTCCTTTCCCATTATAAGATTTGGTTCTTGCTATAATATCCCAAATGTGGAAGGTAAGGTGCCATCATTCTTTAATTGCCAGGAATATTTGAGGGAGAGTAGTGTTGTATTTTTTTATATTACCTAAAGTCAGAATGGTGCTATCAGTGAGGGATAATGTGTTTATTTTTTAATATATACTTAATAAAACACAGCTTAATGACAGAGCTATTAACACTAGCACTGTATGTGCAATAAATAAATATATAAAATGATGGCTACATAGAAAATAGTGTTTTGTAGATAAAAACTTGCTCTATCTAAAGAGTGTTATTGTACTCCCTGTATGTGTAGAAATAGCAGACATTACTTCTGGTGCAACCCCCATATGTGTTTGTGTATAAAATACACGTGTCTATTGTTTTTCAAAGTATTACAGCTGAAGCCAAGATGTTATGTTTATAATGATACTCACAATGATAAGATGATTTATCGGCAATTCTCTACCCAACTCCACTCAGTCTAAGTGTAAAAAGGTCCCCCTCTGGCTGATATTGTTACTTCCTCATTAGATTATAATGCAGTCTGACTGCCCAACATTTGGTGGGAAAGTTTTCTCACAAACACAGCAGACAGATGCAAAAAAAAAAAAAAAAAAAAAAAAAAAAAAAAAAAAAAAAGACCAGTGTCCTTGTAAAATCCTCAATCACCAAGTGCTATTATTTGGATAACTTATAGTCAGACTAATGTCATCATCTTTGTTTTTGATATCACATTTTGACCATTATGGTTTATGGCCTTCTTCAGGTGCTTGTCAATCAGAATAATCTTCAAGGAATCAATTTTAATCAATTGGGCTAGAGTGTCTGTTCAGTTACTACTTGCCCTGATTCCACAGACTCCAAGTCTGCATTGCTAAGTCTAGGGATTGAACTTGATTACTAAGCCACCAAATAATTCACAAACCAACTTTAAATCAACACTAAAATAAACATGGAGAACAAAATGAATTATTGATTAATTACTCGTAAATTAAAGGGGTCAGTTTGAAGTTCCCTGAAGGTTATCCAGATTAATAAACACCAAATAAAGACTAATTGTGATAATAACAAAAAGAAAGAGAGTGATACTCCACATGTAAATAACAAGTATGAAAATTTCGACTTGTTGCATTGTACTCGTAACCAGAAAGATGATGGCATTAGTCTGAATGTAAATAATGCTAACTCCTCATTCCAGAAATTCAGACAGAAATCAAGTGCTTGCTCACACATGGGTAACATTACAGCAAATCAATTTTGGAACCATGATATTGCACTCAATTTGAAAATTGGGGTTTCACATGATGAATAATGACAAAATGTTTTTCCCCCAAATCATTACCATTTTTTGAGGAGAGGAGTTTAAAGATTATGTTTAGGTTCAAAATCATAGTGTTGGAATTTCATTCTGGTGAACAGCCTTATAAAATTTATTTGGAAAAGATGCATGACAAGAACATTATTAGTAAATCATTGTACCATCAAATAAGACCTTCATTTACTTCATAGGGAAATTATACAGAACAATTTATCTATATTATGATGTAATATGTTATACTATGCAGTAGTTTTAGTGCAATTTTCAATAAACAGTGCAAATTTAAAACATTTTGTCTAATATGTACCCAGCAGTATTATTGGTGTTATTTATATATCTTATCTATTTTTGTTTTTATTAATTATGATCTAACAAATTGTATTCATTGACTAGTCTTTTTCGTAATCTTTTACATTTTTTTTTAAAATAGTTTTTACTTATTGAATAAAAAAAAATTGCATATTTTGCTTGAGCTGATTCATAATTAGAATTTTTGAATGAATATTTTCCATTCAATCTATCTAATCCAAATGATTAGAACTTTATTTGAATTTATTCTTAAAATAGTAATATTTGGAAGTCAATTTGTAAGCAAAAACCTGTGGAAACTTGATATTTCTGTACATTTTTTCAGTCTTTCAAACTATTAGGTTGGTGCAAAAATGTGGTTTTCTCACATATGTTACTATGTGAGAAAACGACTATTTTTTGCACCAACCTAATAAATGCTCAAAAATTGGTAAAGCTATAAATTTAATTTTTGGTAACAGTACTTATCACATCACACCAAATGCAATGTTGACTTTATTTAAAAAGTGAAAAAAAAAAAAAAAAAAAAAAATCAACATGCCCTAGTGTTATGTAGCTTAAGAAAAAACAGCTCTGATCCTATTTCAAAGTTCATTGTATTCTCACTGATCGTTTTGATTGAGGAAAACCAAATCTTAAACTAAGTACAATCGTTTCAGTAGTAATTTGCAAAATTCACAAATTTGTGAATTTTGAATTTTGTGAATTTTGTGAATTTGGTAATTCACAAAAAGTTTCAATAGCTGCGTTACTAAAACATTAATCATTCTTATGAGATACAGGGGGGTCCTCAACTTACGGAGATCTATTCCTATGGCTCAATGGAAGCTGATTTTCAATGTAGGTCGGAAATCACCTACATAAGCACTCACAAATCTGCCTTATGCTTGGGAGTCATAATAAAGTGCAAAATGTTGCCCCCCTCCCCAAATCAAACAAATGAAAGATAGCAAATGCAGTGTAATCCAATATGGCGTACAACCAGTGAAGAAACAATGCAATCTTCCTCATATAGTGCCATGTGACAATGTATTATATTATGGGAGATGGCACTGTAACCACAAAACAACATATGAACTACAATATTCCTTGCACCAAAACACATTCTTACTTACCATTCTTACTAGAGCCACGACAATATTTCAGAGTCCCCATGATATCCTAACTTGTCCCCATATGTACCATAGAGAAAAGTTCAGAACAATTAACATAAAATTACTTATAGAAAAGGCACAGGGAAGCTAGCTTATGGCAGGAGGAAAGTGACTGAAGCAGGGATGCCAATAACATTAGATTCTTTGGATTTTTTTTCAAGAATCTGTAAATATATAGCGGAAACACCAGACCAGATATAGCAGCAATATTCAAAGCAAGGAAAAATGATAGACTTATAAATATTTAAGATAAATTCTGCCGAGAAAAATTGTCTAGCAAGACAGTTGCATAGATTGACAGTTATACAGTCAAAATTCAGCTAATAACCTTATTGCTCTAGTGTCTTGTATATTAACAAATATGAGTACATTAATATCTGGGATAGAGGTATCCAGCCTTCACTTTCTGACCTTAACAGAGTTCAAGTGTTTATGCAGCTTTGTAGGTGATGAATTATTTTCCAGCCTTCAACCCCTTTCCCCAAAGATAAAACACTGTAATCATACTGTTATTCTATCACTACTTCTATGGTGAATGTTCAGATGAGCTACATTTCTTACTTCCATCAGTTCAGGCCTTCCCAGCTAAGACCCACTATACCTTGTACACTTCATATTCCATTGATAAGGAAATTCCATTCAACTCTTCAAGAACCACTTCTTGCATACCTACAACAACCACCTCATTCAGTAACCCTCTTTGACTAGCTCTTCGGCCTTGTAGTGGGTGAACATGTAGTAAACAAAAAGTTTGTAGCTTGATAAAAAAAAAAAAAAAAAAAATGGACTTATTTTACACAAAAGAATATTTACTTTTCAACAATTTCATTGTCCCAATTCAGAATATTGTAAGTTCTCATCCTTTTACAGTTGAAATGACTTGAAATAACCATAAGTTCTGTGCTAACAATTTCTTCTCACTTCAACAATTTAAATGCAATGTCAATGGTTATCTTTTGTGTTAATTCCTGTTTTTTTTTCTTTTTCTAATATTCTTTCACGCTCAGAAACTCCTTGCGACTTAGTGGCTTTATTACCTTACATGGGGTGAAAGGATTAAAAAAAAAAAAAAAAAAAAAAACTAACGAAGAAGCATTTAAGTGCATTGACAAGATAAGCTATGTTCAAAAGTTACTATTTTTAGTGTTAAAAAGAAAAAAGAAAAAATTTGATAGTATAATGTTGAATTAATATATTCTGGAAAGATGATCAGTCTCTTGTCAGCTCCAGAAAGTATCCTACTCCTCCTGCCATGCTTCATCTTTACAAGAGTCAGATTAGACCCAAGACAATTGCTGCCATATCTTGGATGAAGCTGCTCAATCCTCATTTTCCTATCCTTTTGTCACTCTTCATCCTTACAAGAATTAGATTAGACCCAAAATAGAGCATTGCTGCCATATCTGGACGGAAGCTGCTCAATTCTCACTTTCCAGTTCTTCTGCCATGCTTCATCCTTACAAGAATCAGATTAGACCCAAAATGGAGTAGTGCTGCCATATATGGGCTGGAGTTGCACAATCCTCACTTTCCAGCCTTGAAAGAGTTAAAAAGCATTTACACAGCCTTGTGAGTAATGAATTATTTTACACCCTACAACCCCTTTCTCCAAAGATGAAACCTTGAAAGCCTATTGTTACTCTGTTGCTATTTCCATAGTAAATGTTCTAATATGTCACATTCCTTAGTCCCACCAGCCGAGACATTCTCTTCAAGCTGTGAGTACAATGGCCAATAGAAGATGGAAAACAAATGCCAGAAGTCAGATAATAGAGGAAAAGACATCAAAAGCATTACTGGGTGAAAATTGCTAGCTATGAACAAGGAATCTTTATGTCTCTATTGAAAAACTCATTTCCAGAATGTATCTTCCTAAACAACAATGCCAAAAAGCTTTTCAACAGCAACAAATGAAAATATCTCTTTGAAATTATTGTTGTTCCACAATTTCAATTTTGGCCATCATGGCACATGACTTTCTTTTCTTCACTTGTGATATGGGACCGACATTCATTCATTGGATTCCATCCTGATTATGATTTTCTTTTTCAATCATTTTTGAGGAGGTTTGCTTTGCTGTTTTGAAGACTCAGCTTTTCACATAGGAAAAGAAAAAAAAAAAATTTGAAAAAATTTAAACTCTTAAGATTTTATAAACGGCTTTTTTTTCCTTTTTTGTGTAAACATTTCATAAGCGACTTTTTTTTTTTTTTTTTTTCTGTAGACTTTTCGTAAATGACTTTTTTACGTAAACATTTTGTAAACTATTTGTTTCTGTAAACATTTCATAAATGACTTATGTAAAGATTTCATTAACGGCTTTTTTAAAGAAAAAAAAAAAAAAAAAGATTATCTTACTCTAGACAAACCAATGCTGCTATGGCTACAGTATATGTGGTGCCCCTAGGACCCTAATGTATATTGTGATATAAAATTAGTTTTCTTGTCTATTACATTCTATTACATCAACCTAAAGAGGGATGGGTTCCGTCAGGTTATCTTGCCCTAGACACACCAATGTTGCTATGGCTACAGTATATGTAATGCTCCATGGACCTTAATGTATATTGTGATATAATTTGTTTTTTTGTTTTTTGTCTATTACATCAGCTTGAACAGGGATGACCTCTGTCAGGCTATCTTGCATTAGACACACTATTGCCATTATGGCTGCAGTACATGTAGTGTACTTATGACCCTTATGTATATTGTGATATAAAATTTATTTTCTTGTCTATTATATTCTATTACATCAGCCTGAAGAGGAATGGGTTCCGTCAGGCTATCTTGCCCTAAACGCACCACTGCTGTTATGGCTACACTATATGTGGTGCCCTTAGGACCCTAATGTATATTCTGATATAAATTTTGTTTTCTTGTCTATTACATTCTATTACATCAACCTGAAGAGGAATGGGTTCTGTCAGGTTATCTTGCCCTAGACACACCACAGCTGTTTTGGCTGCAGTATACGTGGTGCACCAAGAATCCTAATGAATTACGGGACTTGCATGTATATGTGTATGCATCGTTTTATTGATACAATTTTATAGTCACCTTATACCATCAATATGACCTAAACCACGAAATTCAAACTTGTCATATTTGAAAGTCACCTTATCTATTTATCTACATATATAAGGTCAAGTTTCTGGAGCTGCTATAAACAACTTTACATTGAGAAGAAAAAAAAAAAAAAA
Organism: Acanthosepion lycidas; assembly: GCA_963932145.1. Lineage (NCBI taxonomy): Eukaryota > Metazoa > Mollusca > Cephalopoda > Sepiida > Sepiidae > Acanthosepion > Acanthosepion lycidas. The sequence continues at coordinate 95,152,195 of OZ010599.1, forward strand.
AAAAAAAAAAAAACAAAGTTCTTTGTGTCCAATAGATTTAGATGTATATAGTTGCAATGTTGTAATTGAAATGTTTTGTGTTTTTAATCACTATTCAAGCAGTCAACACAAATTACATGCAACATTCATACATTTTTCTCTGAAATGAGGAATTTAAAGAATAAAATAATATCAAATATTCCAATTGCATTGGTTTTCTTTACAGAAAAGAGGAACCAATGCAAAGAGTCACTCACCAGTATGTCTGATGCTAACCTACAGGAGAAGAACTCATTGTACCTTCTCAGAACATCAAATGGAAAGATTATACTGAATCAATTGCTTGACAATTTTTCTCACCAGAGTATCTTAGATATTTATAAGTCCACCATTCCTCCATGGTAAGTTTTTTGATGAACTTTCCTCTATTATTAACATATAATTAGGAAAGAGGGCTTGGAGAGTTTGATACTCACAGAAGAGGTAGAAGGAGCAGAGGAAATGAGCGTATGACCTAACAAGATTGGGTAAATAGGTGGAAGAGCAGGGATTAGTAAGAGTAGCAAAAAGACAAGAGCTAAAAACATAGGAAAGTTGTGGAGAGCCATGATCACGTACACCCAGAAGGTACACGGCACTTAGAAGAATTGGACTGTCTTAATGGTCAAATTGGCAGCTGATCTTAAAAAAAATAAAATAAAATCTTGTTAACTGGGGCAAGAAATAGCTTGTTAATTCTAATGTTTACAAAACAAAACATCTCTCTTTTAATCATCTGAGAGAATCCTTTTCATCTGCATGGCGAATACTAACCTCCAAGTGAGCAACTCCTTGCAACTTCACAGGCTAAAGTTTTCCACTGATATGAAGTGGAGAGAGTATATGGACTCATTTTCTAAGTCTGTTGCAAGGAGCATTGGTTCACCGTGTTGTGCTACATAATTTTTCTGGCCAGAATCTATTATACACATAAGTCTACCAATCATCCATGCATTGAATATTACTGCCACATCTAGTCTAGTGCTTCGGCTATGTATTTAGAGATTCTTGATAAAATACAAAGAAGAATCTGCAAAATTATTGGTCTTGACCTGAAATCATGACTTTAGTCACTTTCCCCAAATCTTCCCTGTGCCTTTTCTATTAATATTTTGATGGTAATTGTTCTGATAAGCTTACTTCTTTGGTACCCAGATTTTATGAAGATAAACATTTGGAATTCTTTGATCAAGCCATCAGTGTTGCTTTTGGTTGAAATTTATAAAATCATTCTCTTAAAACAATTTTTTCTGAAAATAGGTTTCTCGAGTCCAGTAGCAGTTATCGCTATTTCCCGTATTGATGGGGCAGAAGAGTTTCCTAATTTTTTTTGTTTGAAGTAGTGTGGAACATCAACATCTTAAGTTGTTATTTTCTCTGAGTTACACATGATATCCATTTTATTTGTTGCTGCTGTTGAAAGTCGAGTAATGTGGTTTCTGTTATTTAGTACAGTTCTTTGATTCTGTAGGGCCAGTTCACAAGGTTCAAAGATGTGTAGTCTTCACCAAGACCCACAGGCTTTACTTATTTTCTAACCATTGATCTGAGAAAGCGGTTGTATACAACTGAGAGGTGAGATATTTTTTGAATGGGTCTGGCGCCATGCATGGCATCCATATGAAAGTCTCAATCTGATGAAACTATTTAAGAACATGACTAGAGTATTCAGCTTAATGTTTTTGTTTTATAGCAATTTTCAGTTTTGGGTGAAACTATCTCTAATGTAGCCTATTCTATGTTCAAAATTTCCTTTTCTCCTAGACTTGTCATTAACTGATGTATATGCCAAGGGGATTTGAAGTGTTTAGTATTTACCTATTCCACCTCCTGAATTTTTATGGATTCAGGGTAGGTGCCATCATTGCATTCATTCCAATTGTAAAGGCAGACCTATCTACTCCTCAAATAAAGAATATTCAAAATGTCAAAAAGATTGAAAAAAATTGTAGAACATCATTTTATAGGCATATCAACATTTTTGTCTTCACTCGGCTGTAACTCAAGTAACAGTGTTATGTCTTACACTTTTTTTTTTTTTTTTTAATGAAAAAGACTGTTCTTTTGATGACCCAAAACTCAGATTCATTAAAAACATAAAATATACACAGAAATCTAAAATTGTTTTCAAAAACTAAGCAAAGCATTAAAAAATTAGAAAATGATATTAGAAACAAAGCAGTGCTGAAGTGCTATATATTATCAACCCTACTATTGTGCTCTCCGACCTTCATCAAGTGAACCTATAGGGAATTCCAAATTGAACCCTTTATTTTATCTACAGGAATAGACTGTTCTCATTCCGCTACTCATGCCTGGGGATATCACATCTAGTTCTTATTTTTTAGTAATGCTCACTTATTGGTGACCCTGGTTCCACTGAGTCCAAGAACACACTGCTATGTTCAATTTCCTTTTCTCCTAGACTTAATTTCTTATAACTGATGCATACACTGACATATTTGAAGTGTTTGGTATTTAATTCCACATCTTGAATTTTTATGATGGATTTAGGATGGGTGCCATCACTGCTTTAATTTATTTTCCAATTCATAGTTTCAGTTTTGAAAAGGTTTATCTTCAGTCCTATTTCTTGGAACTCTTGGTAGAGGATGTTGATTTTTTTTTTTTTTTTTTTTGCTCAAGGTTATTCTTTTCCCAATTATGAATACATTTTCTAATAATAGTAGTATTTTAAATAGATAAACAATTCAGCTTTGAAATTTGATCATCTTGCCATCAGCAAAGAGACTCATATCGAAATAATAATCACAAAATGAAATACAATAATAGTTTAAGTTTCAGATTTTATTAGCCCTGCCCACTGACTTTACCGCTAATCCAACCATCCTCAAATTCATTTAAATTATTTTCTGCACTAACAGACTATTTCTGATAAAAGAAAAAAAAAATTGATTAAAAATTAGATCTGTCTATATTTCTGAGATGAGGTATTATGTACACTATTTACATTATTCGGACTATTGTCCTCATCTTTGTCGCCATATTTATTACAACATTTCAGACGTATGCTCTGGTCTTCTTCAGGTAGTTGGAATGTTGAACTGAACCCTTTATTTCGCTCACTGGGGTAGACTGTTCTAGTTCCACGTACCATGGTTTAATGGATATCAGTTGTCAGTTATCTCCCATTAATTACCCCTGAAAGTTCTCCACTGCCTTAACCAGGTATTGAACTCACACTGTTTAGGTCCTGTCACTGTGCAAGTTCAATACCTGGTTAAGGCAGTGGAGAACTTTCAGGGGTAATTAATGGGAGATAACTGACATCCATTAGACATGGCACATGAAACTAGAATGGTCTACCCCAGTGAGGGAAATAAAGGTTCAGTTTGACATTCCAATGACCTGAAGAAGGCCAGAGTGCACAAGGAGACAATGCCACTAAGACAAGGGTTTACGGGGAGTGAAAGAGAATGAGAAGACCTTAATGAGGAGAAAGACAAAAGAACAGAGTTCGGAAAGCCAGAAAATTGCAATTGATGTTGCATTTAAAGTTTTTGAGGACTGTAGGTGAAAGATTTTATTAACCCTGCCCACTGACTTTACCACTACTCCAACCATCTTCAAATTCACTTAAGTTATTTTCTACACTAAATATTTCTGCAAAAAGAAAAAAAGAAAAAAAAAAAAGTTGATTAAAAATTAGATTTGATTAAAATTTTAAAATCCTGAATTTTTAGGATGGATTCAGGGTGTGTGCCATCACTTATTTCATTCTAATTCCAGATCAGTTTCTGTTTTGAAAAGGTTGAGTTCTATTTCTTAGAACACTTGGTAGAGGATGCTGACTTTCTGTTCTAGATCATTCTTATCCCAACAACGAAGACCCATAAGGGTGGGCTGAAAATTCATAGGCTGTCAATGAAGGAGTGATGCTAGAGCTGTGAAATCTTGCATGCATAAACTTCAACTCTTCTTATAAAGAACTTGTTTCCTTCCAGGTAAATGGACATCTGATGGTTCAAAGAAGACTGTTCGTCCTGTTGGTCAAAAAAGTCAAAAGGTCATCAACAGTGATCATTGTCATATTAATAAGAGTTGAAATCTCTCCTTCAAAGTCAATCAATGAACTTGTCAGCTTACCCTTATATGTTATGAGTATTCTAAGATGTTTATCTATACAAATAAGTCTGTTACATGTATGGAAAAATTTTGCTTCTTAAATCATTAAAAATTTAAAAAATAAAATAAAATTCACAAAATTCCAAAGAAAAATCTATGTATCTATGTATATTTGCCCATATAAGTTATATTTTAATAAGTGGTTAGAATTCATTTAATAACACCTTCAATCTCGAATATTTCTTGAGTGTTATATCAGAGCGTCTATGTCAACGTATGGGGGTATATGCAGGTCTTTTTCGGTGTCTGCGTATAGTAACTTGCACGCACTTTTCATTGTGTATGTGTGTGCTTTTAATTTTTTTTTTTTTTTGTAAAAGGTCATGCAAATATTTCTCGTCACTTTTTATTTTGTGTGTATATATCTAAATATGTCTGCATGCTTATGTATTATAATCTGATTGTGTTTGTATTGTCTTTCGCAAGATGTCATAATCCCATATCTACACTCATATCCATGTTGTCATCAAGTTAAGGGCAGTCGATCTTAACGTTTATTCCAATGTAATTTCAATAGAAACAAAATATAGAACATGTATTTTCTTTTTTCCTCAATAATTTTAAACTTAATATAGATTAAATTTTTGAAATGGGTAGTATTTAATTTTAATTTCAAATTTTATTGTACAATTTAATACTTATTAGTTAGAATAAATTTTATTTTAGTATAACCCCAACTTTAAAGCATTTAATAGTTATTATAACCTTACTTCGTTGTCAAGTTTTTTGAATTCTTGTATACTTGTATTTTGATTGGTCAATCCAGCTCATGTAACAGCTTTTCCCCTTACGAGGAGTGGTTAATTAATTTGAACCTTTTAAATTATTCTACAATCTACATTCAGCATCATCACTTGATAAGACACCAGGTGTCGAAACAAAAATGTCTATTTTTGTAGTGATTTTATAATATATTTATGTTATAATTTTTAAATATATATATATATATATTACATACACACAAGACCCAAAAAAAAAAAAAAAAAAAAAAAAAAAAAAATGGAGTATTGCTGCTTCATCTGGACTGGAGTTGCCAGGTCCACACTTTCTTTTATCGCCACTTCCATTACTCGGACTTTTACATGCAAGACAAACTATGCCACCTCCACAGGAGTGGACCATTGCCTCCATGTTCCATCAATGAGAAGTTCCACTCAAATAGCTTCTTCCCTGGAACTGTTACTTTGTGAAACAGAATCCTCAGAGGATGCTTTACAATCCCAACATCTTCAATCATTATCTATCTTGCACTTACTCCCCCCCTTCATTTACGGCCTTATAACAATCTACTCTTTGGACTTTATTAGTTTCTCATTTTTAAAAAAAATTTAAAAAAAATAAAAATATATAAGAACAAAGTTCTAGTTTTTGTTTACTTGACATCCTCGAAAGGCAAGAATCAGTTTTTCCCTTCACTGTGCCACCATCAAATATCCTGTCAGTGGGATGATGAAATGGTTAATAGATATCAAAATTTATTTAATAAATTTGTCAAAATTTTTTTTAGTTACTCCTGAGGGACGCAGGTTCAATACCTGACAGAGGGCACAACTTTTTCTTTAAGATTTCTCAACAATTCAGTTCAAAAAATGAAAATAAATATACTGTTTAATAAATAAACGAGTGTCTACTCAAATACAAGTATCCACTAAAAATAATGTTTAATGCCCATATCTGCTTGATTTCATATCCATAATGCAAACCAAGTAATTTATAAAGAATTAATGGATCTAATTTTTAATCAAACATTATTTTAACAGATATCCATTTCTGAATAGGCACCATGTTTTTTTGTTTTTGTTTTTTTTTTTTAAATTCTAATTATTTTTTTTAAACAGGTGAGTATTATGTCTACCTGCTTGCACTTAAAAGAAACATGTTCTCTGGCCAAATCTGGCAAATGAGTTCAATTAAAGATTCTAACAGAAACAAGTTTCAGGTCATGTACACTTACTTAGATTATTTTATTCAAGAACATAAAACAGCAACAAACAGAAATAAAAGAAAAATGTGTTAAATGTTGAGTAATTTTATTTCAACTTTCAAAAGAATTTGTCTCTTATCAAGAAACAGCTTGTATTGAATCATTTCATCACATCATAATTCTCTTTGCCACATTTAATCAAGTTATGCAGGAAAGACTTGTTTGATGACAAACAGCAATTTAGGGCAGAACAAGTATTCAAATTGTGTCTCTCAATGAAGAAGTGATTTAAGCACTAGGCTGGAACCAAAATTAATGATTCAATCCAGTGCACTGCTAAAGCAGAATTACTTTATTCTGATGGCAGCGAATCCATTCATCTCCCCCACCCACACCATTACAATTCCCCAAGTTGGGGACAAATGCAAGAGAAAAAAAAAAAAAAATTGAACTGGACCAAAAAGGAGACAAAGAAGATTTTATTGATATTTGACAGACCATCCAATTTTTTTTTTTTTTTTTCCGGCTAGGCAAAGCTTCATATCCCATGAAATTCACAAGTTGTGTAACCTGTTAGGGTCGTAGAGGCACCACACGTACTGCAGCCATAGCACCAGTGGTGTGTCTAGGGCAAAATAGCCTGACAGAACCCATCCCTCTTCAAGCTGATGCAAGAGAATGTAACAGACAAGAAAACAAATTCTATATACATTAGGGTCATAGAGGCACTGCATGTACTGCAGCTATAGCAGTTGTTCCCAAACAGTGTGATGCACCTCATAGGTACAGTGGAAGAAAATAGCAGGTGAGGCAGAATGATCAAAAGACAATCAAAGATTTAGAAATTATCAAAAAATTCAAATGCCAAAAATAAATATGATTCCAAAATTTTGAATATTATTTCTTTTAATTGCAATGCACGAGTCCCAGTAAAAATAGTTATAAAGAATTATTGACTGATTTTAACATCGTGATATTTTTGCATTATATCAAGTATTATATAGAATATAGCAACTAGGTTCCGTAAATTGGCAGAGTGAGTTATCAATGATAATGTTCTGACATCAAATCTGCAGTTATCTCTCTTTAACCTTCTATTCTTTAGGATTTTTTTAATGTAGTTTTTATGACATGAAATTTGGTGAAAATTTCTGAAAATGAGAAAAAGTATGGGAACCCCTGGTCTAGAGCAAGATAGGCTTATTGAACCCAAACCTCTTCAGGCTAGTTTTATTTTCTTTCTCCTAGAGTGGCTTCCATCTCCAGGCAGGAGAGCCCAGTCTGCATTGCTATTCAACTCATAGATGGAGGAAGATGGATTCATGCTTTTACCAAAGGTATTTGTGCAAAATGAACAAAACAGAATTGAGTGGGAGTTGAACTTGGCATGCCTAATTCACTTTCCCTGTCAAAAACACAAGGAAGGCAGCAAAGCTTTGTCAAGATGATTAACATTGTACTCCAAAGATTTTATCATGCTAGTGCAGAGTGATAGCTATTAGGTAGGTGCAAAAATAATATCGTTTTTTCTTTTGAAGTTGAACGTCAAAAAACGACATTATTTTTGCACCAACCTAATACATGGAGCATCAAAATACAGATTACAAAATCTATGGTTCAATTTTCCACCTTGATTTATTCTGTTTTTTTTTTTTTTTGTTTTCAGCAACCTAATGAACTCATGGCTGTATCATGTTGAAAGACCAGTTATTTTACAATCACAGAAACTAAGCAATATCAAACCTGGTCAGTACCTAGATGGTCGACTGTTTGGGAATACCAGGTGCTGTAAGCATGGACGTGTGCGTGATGTAATGGATAACAGCTCAGAATTGGAAATCAGAGAGCAGAGTTCCAATTTTAGTTTTGCACTTACATTCAAATACCATTGGGAAAGGGCATGAATCCACCTTTTCTTCCTCCAGCAATGGGTTAATTAATAAGGATTTTATCAATAAATTATTTTTAAAAATTATATATATATATACATACACACACACTATTTATGTATTCTGTTCCTCACTATTAGCACAAGCCTCAACCTCACTCTTTGAACAGGTCAGAGTGCACTGGCAGTGTTAATGCAGCCCCAATATGGAATTACTACTACTAGCATCTAACACAGCTGAGAATTACTACTACTACTACTACCCCCACCCAATATATCTTAGGACAAAATATATTAATGAACCCCTTGAAAATGGCTAATGAATTGGCCAAAAACACTTAGCATTATAATCACTACAGGCAGTTTCTAAATTCTCTCCCTTCCCAATATTTTGACTGTTGTACACTCCAGCCTTCTACAGGTGATATACAGAATTTTGAACCCACTATAAAGACGAGGACAACAGTCTGAACAGGGAAAATAGTTACAATACCTCATTTCATAAATATAGACAGTTATGTGCCATGCGTGATACATGCTTAGGCAATCATGTATCTTTGGATACATGACTGACAAGCCAGTCCCCCACCCCCACAGTAGGCTGCCCTTTCTTTCTGCGATAGACCAGTTGCCATACAAGTCTACAGAACCCAGTCCTGCTATTTACCCATAGCTGGAGGGGGTATTAGCACGTAAGTGAATGTAATAGATATGACTGGAATTCAATTCCTCATTCCAAGTCATTGTATTACTCCTCATAAACTGTAAAAAAAATAAAAAACTTATTAAAATTTTCCTTGTACTGTAGTCACATTTCCTGATTATATATTTTTAAAGATTTCACTCCAAGCAAGGCAATAATGCGACTAGGATGCAACAGTTTACAGAAAGTGCAAGAGAATGAGAAGACTTTAGTGAGGAGAAAAGGACAAAAGAACAGAAAAGCAAGATGGTAATTGGTATCAAATTTAATTTTTTTTTTTGTACGCAGCAAGAAATTAAATTGGGAGTTCCTCGGGTGAAAATTGTGAGAAAAGAAACTGTTATAATAGAACATATGGATTCATTTTTATTTTATTCAGTCAAGTTAGCTCGGACATTCAGGAATATCACACCAACCAACATGGGTCTGCATCAAGATCAGAAGGTCATTAGGGTGGCAACCACCTACCATAGCTGGTAGGTGATTGCTAGGTGACCAAATCATCCTGATCCAAGGCTAGGTGTCCAGAGCAGTAGATCACTTGAGAGTTCTTGTTTTACTCACCAACAGTATCCTGCAAAGTGCATTCTGCATTTACATAAGATTATAGAAATATAAGGGATGGGTCCATAGAGCCGTGATTTAGTTGGACGCTGTCTCCAAGAGATGTTAAGCATAGCTCTCAGCATCCAAATGGTGGTGCCATACATTAACACCACTTTTACAGTGGCTCAAAAGAATCTCCACTTGAAGTTGTCTGGTAGATCCAATTTTTTTTTTTTTTTTTTTTTTTTTTAAGAATTACACCCCAAGAAAGGCAGGAGTGCCACTAGAATGCAAGGAGTTACAGAGAGTGGGAGTGAAAGTAAAGAGGTGTGACTGAGGAAAGGATGAAGAGAGGGACGGAGAATAGATCAAGGCATCTGCAGATGTCGATTGCATTTGAATAGTTGGAGATTATAGCTATCAGGAAAACAAGTAAGAGAAAGGGAGTTCCACAGATGGGAAGTGCGATACATGACACTATTGGAATAGAAGAGACAGCTACATTTAACAGTTTCAGCAGTGAAAGGGTGGGACTGAGATGCCAATCTAGTAGCATGTTTAAATTCATGCAATTTGGGAACCAGCGAAAGTAGCTCATCGGAGTAGTTTCCGTAAAAGTATTTGTAAAAAAGGCAGAGGGAAGCGACAACACATCTGTGAGAGAGCGACTGTAAATGAGATGCCAGCGCAGGGTCAATCACATGGCATATCTGTTGAGGACCTTAAGATGAATAGTTGGGGTTTCAGATCATGTATGACAGCAATATTCCATGCAAGGGCGAATGGTTGGTTTATAGATTTGAAGGATGGACTCAGGCGAGAAAAACTTTCTGGCATGACACAGAACCAACTTTCATTGTGGTAGATGAAGCTATTGATTCAATGTATTTGTTCCATCAGAGGTCAGCAGACAGTGCGAGACCCAAGCAGTCACAGAGAGGTGCGCTCTTGTGGAGTCAAGCATCAGACATTATAATGGGAGGCAGCTCTGTGGTGGGGTAAAATAGAGCAGATTTCTTGGTTATCTCCATTTTATTCAAGGCAGCCCACACTTTAGCAATGTGAATTTTCACATCCTTTTCAGTAGAATTTATCTCACTTCTGAGGTATATAAAGGATTCAACAGATTTTATGGATTTACCAAAGACAGTTTATGTTGGACTATGTCAATGCCTCTAAAACTGAATTCACAAGGTTCTTTTTATTTTTAATTCTACATTTTTATTGCTTATTTAGTAGATACTCTTATTTGACAATAGACACCTCATTTATTTTTTTTTTTTTTGAGATTTCTTGAGTACATAGACAGACTGCCATAATACACACTGTTTAAATTAAAAAATAAAAATGGGGTGTCTTTTTTAAAATGACTGGGCAACCTCCTCTTCATCTATTACTACTACTATACATCACATCTGGCTTTTTGCAAGTCTGCCTTCTGGAGACATCTCCTTGACACTAACCTCATGACCCCCAGTTCAGCTTTTGCACATGCAACCAATTTCTTGGAAGATTTCTGTAGAACCTAAAAGTTTTGTTTTTTTTTTTTCTTTCTGATTAAGGGTCCCCCACAAACAACTTGTGCCTGTACACAGTCTGTAGTTATCTGAATATTGTGGGTGGATTGAATCCTCTAAGCTAAAAAAAAAAAAAAAAAAAAAAAAAAAAAATAGAACTCAGACAAAATGTGAAAAATAACTTAATCACTTTAAAGATATCAAAATAGATGCATAAAGAAAAAAGAAAAAGATCCAAGAAACTGAATCATTTGCAGTATAATGTCTTTGCAAGAAAACAAATAGAAAGAAAGCAATCTATGAGCGTATTTTTTTTTTTTGTAAAGCAATATTCACTGTCGTCCAAGACAAATATTAGTACAAGAGTCACGAACCGCTTGGGATGAACTGATGATGAGACCTTTCCAGAAAGGTCTTTCTATTGAGTCTTTTTATGTTTGCTATGAATCAGATAATGATTAAAAACAATTTGAACACAGTGATGAATGCAGTAAAAGCAATCATTGCTTTATCCTGCAAAGGGGAACACGGGTTTGAATCCTGCTCCCCCATCCCGGATTATAGAGTGCACAGGCCAGTAGACAAAATAGTCAAAAAAAAAAAAAAAAAAAAAAAAGTTTGCAGTAATAATAAAAATGCTGGATTAAAAAGTAAAATTGATTCATTCTTTTGCAATTACTTCGTTTTACATTTTGGGTAGAAAACTGAGCAGATATGGCTCAAGAAAATCTGAACTGAAGCTCTCCATAACTGAACAATCAAAGCATGCTGGATCAGACTGGTCTCTCTTGCAAAGGGGAATCAATGTTCAAATCCTGTTGGAGGACACATTTTAATTTTTTCTCTAGCACACAGGACAGTAGATGAAAAACACTGCTTAAAAGAATATACTCAAATATGGTATGTCCACCTTTTTTTAATCATGTCACTCTCAGCAAGGCAATAAAGCCACTAAGACACAGGGTGTTACTGAGTTACAGAAAATAAGTAAAAAAAAAAAAACACACACACACACAAAACAAATACACTATTAAAGAGAGAGAACAATAAAACAAAGAGGAATTAAGACAGAAGATAACGATTGTCATGTCATTGCATTTAAATTTTTAAAGATTAAAGTTGACTGGAAATCAAGAAGCCGGAAGAGTTTCACATGCGAGAAATGTGATAAAAGAAACTGTTAGCATAGACCTAATGTTTACAGCTAGCCATTTCAATGTTTGAAATAATAAAAAAAAATCATTGTTTTGTAGTGGCTGATGAGATATCACTGTGATGCTATCAGACCCACATAAAAAAAACCCTCATCCCAAATAAAACCTGAAGTGAAGCTTCAAATTTTCACTGCACACCTGGAAACATTTCTTTATAAACCAGTTTAATCTTAGTCTATATAGAGGAAAAAAAATATATAAAAAAAAATAATGTATTTAAAGAAACCCTACCAAATTGAGTATCAAAAATTCTAATTCCAAAAACAAACAATTCCGTCATCAACAAAATATTGTTACTAATACATCTGTATCATTACCAAGATATCCAAAGGTGATGAAATTATACAGGGTGTCCATAAAGTTCATGTGCACTTTAAAAAATTTATAACTTTATTTGTATTTGCGATAGAAATAATCTATGAAAAAATATTATAAAGTTTAATGTACCTAGTTTTAAGTATAGCTAAAATAACTAATGTGATTTCAGGCATTACTGTAAATCAGTTGGCAAATTTTTTCCGTGAACTGCAAAATCGTATTACCCTTTGTATTGCTAATGATGGAGGACATGTGGAAGCTTAAATAAAATTTCAATAAAACCTTTAAAATATATGGATTTACTTCTTTCTAATCCTTTTTACAAATTATTTCTATCGCAAATACAAAGAAAGTTATAAACTTTTTAAAGTGCACACAAACGATATGGACACTGTTTATTTCAACATAAACCTCATTGGCAATGGTAAAATTAGTTGTTTTCATATAGGAAACATTCTGTATTCATTGACAAAACAATTAGCATTACAGTTGAAATTTACAGTCTTTTTCTTAGAACAGTTTTTCAGGAAATTAGACGTCTCAATTTTTATTGCTCTTTCTAATATTAATAGGAATTTTCTTCCTAACTTTTTATTTAACCCTAGAACACTAACCATGAATTAAAGTTATGCCACTACTAACCATGAGTATATCATAATCGATTTTGAAAATATCAAAAAAATATTAAATATAAATCTTTATTTGAAATATTTTACATGCAGGCACTTCAAACTTTGTACTTTTAGTTAACATTAATAGGAACTGAAAAACATTTAGGCAAGAAAATTAGGTACTGAAAATTGTAATTAAAAAATAGGAAAATTTGCACTGGGTACTATATACCCATGGTTAGTTTTCTAGGGTAAAGGTGATGTGGAAAGTTGACATCTTGATTATATATATTATTTTTCCCTTCTAATTACGTGCTACTCATTTTAGTTGTTGCTGCTGTTGGAAGTCTTCAAGTGACATGGTTTTTTTATTATTTGTCCCAATCCCATTTAGGAATGATTATTTATCCACTGCCCCACGCAGCAAGATGTAGCACAAGGCCGAGTTTAAAGTGGAGTATCTGAGCCTGTAGACTCAGGCAAAAATTCCCTATAGACTACGTAAAAACGGAGTCAGTTTCCCCAAGACAAGACTGCTCTTCGGCAGAGCCTCGTCTGGGGGATACCCTCCGACATAAGCCAGGTAAGGAATGATTACAAAAACATCCCCCTCATCAAATTTATAGACAAAACATACAGATGCATGCTGGGATTTCAATAAAATAGTTCATTTTTTTTTTTTTTTTTTTTTCTTAAAGTCAGAACACTGATCACTTGTCTGTATCCACTCATGTGTTAACACCATTCTTAGTTTGTAAACTTTTTGCCTTGCATATAATTGTTTGTTGAATATTTTTGCCCAGTTCTTTTCTCTTGTTATTGTTTACAGTAGACTTTGTCAATTCTGTTTGTTGAGCAGTTCTGCCAATCACATTTAAACATGACCAATTGCTACACAGTTTTTACACATGAAAATTAAACAAATGAATTTGCAAGTAATTGGGAGTTGTTCACTATTGTCAGCGAGGATCCGGCTGTTATTTTGATGTTTGCATGAAAAGGCAATACTCTTGACAAGGGTGGGGTCATAATAATTTTGAGTTCACTTAAGAGAGAGTATTAAAATTTTTAAAAAAAGTTTGTGTGTAGCGGCGTCAAATATGGATTAGAATCCAACAGAATGATTCTATAAGTAACAAATAGGAAACATCTAAATTGAACATTTCACTTTATCAAAAATTAAATCATATATATATATATATATATATATATTTTCCAAGAGGATAGAATCCAGGTAGAACTCAATGTCCAGGACAGAGTAAGAATATAACAAAAAGGCTTAAACACTAATATTCCATGGTTATAATTTATTACATTGGAATCATAATTACGATCAAATTTATCAGACCTACAAATTCAAAAATATATATATGTATGTGTGTATGCACGCATATATGTTGATAAGATAGTAAAGAACCATTAGATTTTAAACCATTTCACCCCAAGCAGGGAAATAAAGCCACTAAGTCACAAGGGGGTTACTGAATGTGAAAGAAAAAGAAAATGAGCAAGTACAATAAAAGAACAGGAACTAAGACAGAAGATAGCAACTGACATTGCATTTAAATTTTTGGAGATCAAATTTGATGGGGAAGCAAAAAGCTGAAAGAGTTCAGTAACTGAAGATACTGTTAGCAAAGAATTTGCTGTTGAATCTAGCCATTTAAACTGTAAAATGATGAGACCTAGCTGCCAATCTAGTACTCTGCTTAAATTAATAAAGATTATGCATCAGATGAATTACCATGTAAGGAGAAAAGAAAATTGTGGTATTTTTTTTACTTTTATTTTTGTGTTGGCTCTTTTTCATTGGGTAAGTAGATCGCACATGTATCTGTCTTGTCAGGTAGCATGTGTGTGTGTGTGTGTGTTTCTTCATTTCAAACCGCACCTTTTTTTTTTTTTTTTTTTTTTAATCTAAATTAACAGCTGAAACAGCAAATCTCAAAAAAATAAAAATTGAGGTTTTATTTTGTTTATTTTATCAAAAAGAAATGCATCCTCTGCGCCACTGAATTGTAAAGAAAGTGGTTTTACTAGGAATTTGAGATTGAATTAGAGATGTGTCCCAATCTAATAACCATGAAAAATTAAAATATTTCAGTAAATAAGTTTTGCATAAATAGCATCCATTCTTGACTACTGACAATTCCTTTCCTCCTGATTTTCAATGCATTCCTATAGGAAAATCATTAGCAATGCATTTACATTATACATATAATAGCCCTATTCTATGCATTAATTCCTGACCACTGACAATCCCTTTCTTCTTCATTTCCAATGCATTATATCCAGATTGAATACTGAAACTTTCTCAAATTTTAAACCAGAAATGACAAAATTCACATCTTGATAAATTTCTCTTAAAGCTGCAAATCATTAAGGTTGAGAGACAGTGAGTGAACAAGTAAAATTAAGCAATGTAAAAAAAAAAAAAAAAGAAAAAAGCTGAACCATAACAAGGAACCACCAAAATGGATGCATTTTCCAAAATGAAAGTTAAACTTTAAAAAAAAAAAAAAAAAAAAAAAATTGACCAAAATCAAGAAATTATCCAATTTGAACAAAATTTTCACTATTTATTACTGAATTAATTTTAGACCGAATCGGTTGTTCTTTGAGGAAATATTGGAGGGGGCCTGTTTCAACTTCCCTTTTCAATATCTCAGTGTACCTTTTAATTTGGAGAGGGTTTTTTTTTTACTGATATAAAAGTAAAATCCCTGAAGAGGTTATATCAGTAAAACTTTTATGTAAACATACCAAAAATTTGTCCCATACCTTACCAAAAATAATTTTATAAAACTCAAAAATGAATTTTTCTGAGAGTTGTTGCTTGCATAATTTAACAAGAGACATTTTCTTTCAGATTGGATTAAAAAAAAAAAAAAAAAAAAAAAAAAAAAAAATTTAATACTTGTAATTTCTCATTGAAATTTTGAAACTCATTGCATTGATGTTTGTAACAAGATCTTTTATATTACACTGAAAAATTCAAAAATGTAAAGTTCAATCAAATACCATTTTTTGAGTGAGCATTCTGTATTGCTGGTTTTGTCTTCGGTTCCCTAATAGAAAAATAATATAATTAGATTCATAATAAAGAAAAATCTCAAAAAAAAAAAAAAAAAAAAAAAAAAAAAGTAAGAAAATAAAATATAAAAATAAAGCTCAAAAGTATCATTTCACTATTTTTTATACTTCTAAATGTAAAACAAGAAAAATATAAATTTCAAATTTAATAAAAGTGTATAGAATGAAAAAGTTATATTCTTAAACTATTAGTAATACAAGGTTAAAGGTAACCTATTTTTAAACATCAATACCAATTTCTTCATTATTAGCACTGTCGGTGGCTTGTATTTCTTTAATTTTTTTGATTTTTCGCGCGTTTTTTTAAGTCGGGACAAAATTATATTTCTGTTTTTGACCTATGACATCGCAGGTTACCGTGCGTAAATTAACGTTATTTTCATTATGTTTTAAGTAAAAAGCAAGCATTACTTTTAAAGTCCAATTAATTAATCCTTAAATTTACTAATTAACTTTGAAACACGTCTCCAGGATAAATATTGGATTTTTAAGAGATTTTTAAACTTGTTTACATTTTTCGCCCATAAGGAGGAGTCGAATAGCTAAAAAAATTATTTACAAACGGAAATTTAGTTTTTTTTTTCTTTTAATACGATTAGATTTTTAGGCTATCTTTCAATTTATTTTTTAGGAAGTCCGTGTCGATGCTTAAACCTTTTTTAGTTTAGAAAGCCCTTAACTCAATGGATTCAAATGAAAGTCTTTGCTCAGAGTAAAATACGGAGATTAATTTTTTCTTCTATACAGCCAGTAAAGTTTGTAAATGTAAATGTGTGTAGAAATTATTGCCTATGGAGTCAAAATGAAAAAGCGAAAAAGACAATATTTTAAGTTTTTCTTTTTTTTTTAACATTGTTTTGATGAGAATAAATTCTGACAGTAATGAATTATGAATATAATGTGATAATCACTTTTTTTTTTTCTCTTTTAGTTATTTAGCATTCTGATTGAATGTGGTTTCCGCCTTTTTAATTAGATTTCTAAATTCGTAAAAAATAAATTTAAAAGAAAAGTGTTCGGTCGCATGTTAATGACATTTGATAACTTGTTTGAAAAATAAATTTTTTTTTAAATATTTAAAAATTAACCTAGTTGATTTTGTATTTAACAACTTGTGTACTAACTTGCTTGATTGACCTGATTTTCATAGTACTGAAAAACAAACGTAATAAATAAATTCTATGTTGAACACAGAACACTTAACGAAATTTATTAAATTCTAGGTTTAATTTTTAGATTAATTAAAAAAAAAAAAAAACTGAATCGATTGGCTTAGAGTTATTATTTACTGTGTGCAAAATTGAATTGAATGTCATCGAATATAAAAAAAAATGTATTAAAAAGTTATTCACACGGAGACAAAAAAAAAATCTAACTTGAAAGTTTTAAAAACTTTAAAAAAAAAAAATCATTAATTCTTTTTTCTTTTAACAAAACAAGTTTTTTTTTCAAGTTTTTCTTTACTCAACCAACATTATGGTGTAGAATTAACGTCTTAATTAAAATTTGTCATTATCCTCTCAAATTGGATAAAAACATTTTTAAAACATGCTGTTGAATTGATTCTTTTATCACTGAAATTGAGCAACATAACTGATTAATGATTAAAAATAAAAAAAAAAAAATCAATGTTTTTTTGTTTTTTTTAACGAGTGACCTGACCTTTTGGGAAGATGAGGGCATAATCACAAAGCAAATTATCAAAAAGAAAATTAAAAAACACCAAATCGTTTATTTTGCTAAAAAAAATAAAAAATAAAAAATAAAAAAATAAAATAAAAACCCTAAAAAAGTCAACATTTCTGCAACCAATTGTTCATTCACTAACGAGCACTAGACGAAACAAATTGTGTAGTAAAATTTAGTTTATTTGTTTATTTTTTAGTTTTACCATTTTTCTTGAAAGAAAAAAAAAAAAAAAAAGTAAATTCTGGTCCTGGTCTTGCTCTATGCTAAATAAAACTAAAACAATTTTGATTTAACAAATGACAATAAAAATGAAAATTGAAAATATATCAAAAAGTGCTGACTACATTAAAAAAAACTTAGTTTACTGACAATCGAAATTGTTTAAAATTTTTTAAATGGTAAAAAAAAAAAAAAAAAAAAATTTTTTCTTTTAAAAAGGAAATAAATTTAATAAAATAGACAAAAAAAAATAATAAAGTAAAACTTAAAAATGCCACAAGTGTTCCCAAATCTTGCAGTTGTTTGTCTAAGTCACAAATTTAAATATTTTTACTTGCTACTTTCTTAAAGTATTTTAAGACTAACAAAATCAATCAATGCATGATATAATTCTTCAAAATAAGCAGAAAAAAGTTCCAGCAATACGTTGAGTATCGCTGGAACTTTTTGACATTTTAAAGAAGTCTTATTTTTTACTATAATTATTCTATTCCTAAACAGATTTAAAAAAAAAAAAAATAAAAAAAAAAAAAAAAGTAATTTTTAAAAGTTGTACTGTGGAGGCATAACCGCAATCTAGTGAATTTTAAAATGAATTATAAAACTGAAAGTTTGCAATAACTAAAAAGAGATAGGGTTATGTGGTGATAGGTGATCAGATCTGCATCTTTTTTATACCTCAGAAAGGAAATTCTTGTAGTAAAGAAAAAAAAAAAAAAAAAGCAACAACTGCATCGTGACAACCATTATTAATTTAATTGCATTTTTAGAGTAGGGTTTCCACCCACTTCGTTTAACCTTCAAATTTCCAAATAATTTTCAAATGTTAAAGTCTGCCGAGTAATTCTCACAAAACAATAATGGTCATCGAGATTGGTAATTTGGTAACCAATGCTCCACGGCGATTTTTACTTACACACACAAAGAATAGAGAAAGACCCACACGCACTGAACATTTGTTAAATTTCCGATCATTATTGGGATCACCTGTGTCTGCTGAGAAATGAAGAAAAAAAAGTCTAAAGACTATTTTTAACCAGACATCAACCTCATGGAATTCAATTTTAAGACTCAAATCGTGAAATGGGAGAGGTTTTAAAAACAATTATTGAATTAAAACTAAAAGTAAAACAAACTAAACACCAGAAAGGGGATTATTATTTTTTGGATTATCTTGTAATAAACAAAGGCTAAAAAAAATCAAGATGTTTTTCATAATGGATGCATTTTTTTTTCTTTTTTGTTATTTCAATACAAATGTAACAAAAAAAAACTCGCAATTTTGCTGAAGTAGCGTTACACACGGTAACTGTGTACTACACTACTGACTCCTGGTATTCTGATTACCTTATAGCTATTGAAGTGTGCTCCACTGCTATTGTACACTACAATAACGAACATATCAATATTTCGGATGGAAGAATATCCAAGCATCTACATTCTGTTACTGATCGATCAATTTCAATAAAAACGTTAAAAAAATGAAAAAGTTCAAAATTTTAATCAAGCGATGAATTGTTCTAAAAATTGATCGAATCAATGGGGGTTTCCGTTTCAAATAATAAAAACCTTCACAAAAAGAAATATTAAAACTGGTTTCAATAAACAGGTTCCAACGAAATTCAAAGAAACACACACACACACACACTTCTTGGTTCTTTCGCATAAAGCAGTAAAAACACTCACTAAAAGTCTTATAATTTGTGGAGGGTGGGAAGTTCTTGGGTGTTGAGCCACCAGCTTTTAGTTTTAAAACCTCAAAGTCAAATACAATAAATAGTACGACATTAGTTTTCAAATTGATAAGATGGGGGGAGGTTTGTTTATTTTAAATAATTACTGATTTTTTTTTTCGTTTTTTCTTTTCCCCCCAATGTGGTAAGGTTTTGATAGTGACTGTTTAGTGTTTACTGTTTACTAAGTGTAAAGTGATATGCGAATTAATTAAAGATTTGTAAAAAGTGCTTAAGACAATTACGAATTGTCAAAGGAAAAAATTGAATTAAAATAGGAGTCATTTTCCATCTCATATTGCAAAATGCGTTTTTAAACATTTAAGATTAAGAATCTCTACATAGGAAAATAGAGAAAGATGTTTTTTTTTGTTTTTTTAATACATTCATATAGTAAAAAAATAGAATTAACGTGATAAACCGTAAAAAATAGTGACAAGAAAACAGTTTTTATTCATAATCTAGAGAAAGACTGATTTTCTAGGCTAAAAAAATAATTGTCGCTTTATGTTGAATAAAATACCTTTTCTAACAAAATTCCACGCGTAATTTATACAAGAATAAGATGAAGTAGACAGAAAAACAAGTTGTTTATTTGTAAGAAGGTGGTTTTTCAAAGAAAACCAGAGAAAAGATTACAAACAAGTGTAGGTTTCAAAAGTTAAATAGAAAGAATATGTTTTATTTTAAAAAGAAAAAAAAAAAAAAAAAAGCAGATTTTGGAGGTTAAGTTTTTTGTTTTTTTTTATTTGAGGTGGGGGGGGGGGGAGTGACCCAAAATCAAAATTGATTATTTGTTAAAAAAAAAAAAAAAAAAAAAAAAATCTCAATTCAACCTTATCGACGATTGTGTGATTTTAACTTAAGTTTTTTTTTTTTTTAAATTAATTTTAAAAATGAAGTATCGAAAATTCAGTGGAGGTACCTACTTTTACTTTACACAAAAAAAAGGTGGGGTTCTTTTTTTCTTCCTTCAATGAGGCAGTTGAAGTTTTTTAAAAAATTTGTTTTTGTTTACTTTAGTTTACTTCTTTCGCTTTGATATTTATTTTTGTATTTAGTCACCGCTAAAACATTATATCTCAGAATACAGTTTAAAAAGAAAAAAAATTCAAAATTTACATTTTTTAATAGTTACTACTTCAACAAAAAAACTAAACTTTTAAAATCGATTTTTTGTTTTCTACATTCTTAGACAAACTAAATAAGCAAAGTAAATATTTAGGGGAAAACATGTAATTTGTAATATAAATTGAAATTGAATATTTTTTTTTTTTTTACTAAAAATTTTCTTAGTAATTATTTATTTTAATTATGTGTAAGTTTTTATTGTGTAAGTAAAAAACTTAGTGTTTTTTTAGTCTTAAGAAAAAGGAAAAAAAGAAAAAAGTTTTTAAATTGAAAAGTTACCGATCCAAAGTATTGGATTGAAAATTGTCAAATATTTACAAAAAAAAAAAAAAAAAAAAAAAAAAAAAAAAAAAAAAAATCAACAGGTTTGACTGAAGGGGGGAAAAAACAAAACAAAAAAAAAATCATCATCTGACAAAGACAACTTTTATTTTTCTTGTTTATGTCGAAATTTGATGAATTTATATATTTTTTGTTTGTTTTTTTTCTTTATGTCACGTGACCAAACACTTTTTTCCCATAAATTAAAACTATTTTAAATAATAATACGGTTCTAGAAGAGTGAAATAATTTTTTTTAAGTGCCGTGATTTATATAAAATTCAAAAAAAATAAAATACAAAATAAATGTCCATTTTTGTAATATAATATACAAAAAAAGTTTTGAAATTTTATTTTTGGAATTATCAGGCATCTATTTCTTAAAGTTAGTAAAACCGTAAAAATGTTTTAAATTTTTTAATCTCTCACTTCAAAGTATAAAACTTTTATACACTAAAAATAACATTAAAACACCAAAACAAGACATTACTTTTAGTTTTTGCAACACAAGAAGGGGCAGCAAAACAAAAAAATTACCCCAGTTTCAACCAAGAAAATATAGATAGCAAATAAAAATATTTCTTTTTAAAAATATATGCATCGAAGCAATTTTGACAGCTGCTATGTTAATCTAAGAAAGAGAAGAAGAAAGAAAGTTCATTAAAAGAAAAATTAAAATTAAATCTGCCAAAAGAAGAAAAGTGGGCCACTAGTATTGAAATTGAATAACTTTTTAAAAAGTAAATAAATTAAATAATAAATAGAGATCACGTGTATTGTGAAACATTAGATCATTATTTTTAAAACTATTTATTTTTTTAATTCTTCAAACTTTCAAAAATAATGAAAGAAAAAAAAAAAGAGATGAAGTTGTGAAGTTTTGGGGAGTTTGTTTTTTTTGTATGTGTGTGTTTGTTTGTTTCCTTACTTCTTTTTTTTTTTTTCAGATTTCTAACTGAAAAATTATTCTTATCATTATTAAACATCTTACAAACAAATAAATACACTCACCTTTTTATCCACAAACCCACAGGCTATGTCCTTTAACACGGACAGAGTGAGTTCGCCTTCAAAATTAACTTGATCCCGGCACAATCCGATTTGTATCATAAAAGTAAGTTTTGTCTTGCTTAAGCCACCAGTTTCTTCGGACATTTTTACTTTTTTTTTATTTTTGTTACTTTCTCAGTTTTATTAAATGTTGTTGAGTTGTTATCCTACGTATAATTTTAAATATCTTATTTTGTTTTTCCCCCGACAAGAGGATAAAAAAAAGCTGTCTTCTTTTAAAGTGCCTAAATTCAAACTGAGTCAAAACTGCTATGTATACTATTTAGAAATAGGAGTCTTACTACTAAAGAGAGGGTGGGAAACCGCGGTTTCCACCTCCCTCTACTACTTCTATGTTTCTTTCTCTTCTCTCTCACTGTCTACGTGTGTGCGCGCATGTGTTTCTCTATTGACAATTGACATCTATGTTGAGTTTATGTTATTTCTCTTTAAAAGTGACAGTCTTTTCTTTTCCAGTTGTCCATGCGTACGATATTATTTTCCATTTCTCTTACAGAAAATGAACTGAAAGCTTCCCCCCCTCCTCTTTGTGTCATGTGTTGTGTATGTAATTGTGTAAGCGTAATTAAGTACTCTCGCTGCAGTAATTCTTTTTTAAAGCATGAGTGATTCTTGGTGTTTTTAACTCGCAACATTTAAATGTGTATGACCCTTAAAAAACCCTCACCACTAATTCTTTCTCTTATATGTACTTGATAACTCTTCTTACACGTGCGATATTTTTACGCGGATAATGTTAAAGTGTTTTTTTACAATTCTGGCTGCATTCCTCCAGATGACATCGATTCATTAATTAAAGAAAGAGTCTTATGATGGACACATGCTTTTTTTAGTTTGTGTGTGTACTGTAGTAGTGTATCTATCTCTATGTCTCGTTTTTATTTATTTACTTATTCAATTCATTTTATACTGTCTCCGTTTCTTGTTTTTATATTTCTTCAGTCAGTCTTTCTGATGCGTGTGCATTCTGTAAGTACTACTGTGTGAACGAAAAAACGTTTACACTACCTAAAAAAAAGGGGGGCTCATTTTATTTATTTTGTGCCTCCTCTTCCTCATGTTTCCCTTGTCCCGTCTAGCCGCATACACACACACACACATACATACATACATACATACATACATACATACACATATAGAACGGAGAGGAGATGATGCTGCTGCTGCTGTTGCTGCTGTTGCTGCTTCCGGTAAGCAGAGGAACGGGGGAGGGGGAAGCGTAGTGGTGACAGTTGTCACATTAACTTCCCATCATGCTTTACTCTTGTCACCCATGCACATGGCTGGTTCAGTCAGCTCCAGCATAGACGCTTCCACCCCACCCCACCCCTCACTTTTAAGGCGTTGTTTTTAAAACCTCTTACGATATAATCTTTACTCGTTTTTATATCTAACTTACAATTGGTATATAGATTGTTATTAGTGTTTTAGTGCTTGGTACTTTAAAACTGAGAGCAGAACAAAACTGAAATCTGCAACCACCTTTTAACATTCTTCAGTTGTTATTCTTTCTTTCTTTCTTTCTTTCTCTCTACTTTTTTACACTAGCACCAATAACCACCATCAGTTTTTTCTTTGTTTTTATTATTTAAAAATATACGGCTTATTAGCTTGAACTTTCAGTTGGAGACTGAATGAAGTTAGTGGATCGTGGAGGAAATATAGGTAGCGTCGGCCCTTTCATCCTCCAAAAGTGGCGGAATGTCGTGCGATGGTTCATAAAAGATTATGATCATTGATTGCTGCCCTGTAGGCACTTTTCATACGACTACAAAATGCAAGTGAGTTGTGTAATTTTAAACGACTACAATTTATTTGTTTTAATTTCTAATAATAAACATATTGCTCTTAAAAACAGCTACAATATTCCCATGGCTGAATGGAGTAGCGAAGGTCTATGATACAGGAACATGCTTTTTAATTCCACAATTGTTGATAGACGATATAGTCGTGATACAATCGACAATCAAGCAAGAATTTGCAAAGGAACTAGGTTGGTGCAAAAATAATGACGTAATAATGTCGTTTTTTGACGTATTTTTAACGCCAAAAAACGACATTATTACGTCATTATTTTTGCACCAACCTAATACAATGATTCCCTAGTAAAAAAAAAAAAAAAGGAAAACGAACTACTGACGAAAAATTTAGAGAATCTGGTGTGGAGGTTGTGATTTTTTTAAGTGATATTAAATTATATGGATCAATAATTGTTAATGTTGAGTAAATAGGCTGCGTGATGAAATTATCAATTTCCTTCCTCTCACATTTAAAATTTCAGTATTCAACAAAAAAAGAACAAACATGAGAAACAACAGTAACACTTTTTTTGCTCAACAATAAAAACCTAACCAAGAGGTATAAACAACTGGAGTAAAGAGGGTAGTTTTAAAAAGTTCAAATGTCTTTTTAGATTGAAATGTTAATCTATCAAACCAGAACTTTGATAAGTTGTTGAACGTTCTGTACAATAATGAGAAAATGTGTTTGGGTATTAACCCGAATATAAGAGAGTTGTCGGGGCCGGAGAAGACGTCTCTTATATCCGGGTTTGGTCTATAACACAGACTCTAATTTGGGACCAAAGAACATCTCTCTTATATCCGGGTTTATCTTATATCCGGGTCTCTTATATTCGGGTTACACTGTATAATTTAAGAAAAAATAAAAACAGTTCAAGTATGTACTTAAAGTCTTAAAGTAAATTGCATCGTTGCTGTCTTTTTAATTACTCTTCTTATTGTTCTCGCTCCTAGTTTTTAGTTTCTGTTAGTGTTTTCTAATTCTTTCATACTCAATAGTCAATAACCGCTTGTGTCTTAGTGGTTTTACTGCCTTGCTTTGGGTAAATTCGATAAAAAAAAATGATGGCTTAGGCCCTAAGAGAGAGTTAGGGATTGTCTCTGTAGTGTAGTCGTATGAAAAGTGCCACGCGATATAAAGTTTTTATTTAAATCTCAAACAAAACATGACTCTTAAATGAATGATTTTATATTTGAATCGATTTATAAATGGACTACATTTTTTCAATGTCCACCATGGGTAGGTATGTCAATAAAGAAAGTTGATAACGATAAACAATTTAAGTTTCTGTTTACTGTAGGAAAACAAAATTGAATGAAAATAAAAAGATTTTTTTTTTCATGTCGATGACAAAAAACAAATTATCATCAACTGCATGTGCAAGTAGCAGACTTTCTGATAAACTGTCATGTAATATTGCGGAGTGCTTGAACACCCACCATAAAAAGGTTTTTCCTTAATATTTACTTAGCAAGTGACAAGTATTAGGTTGGTGCAAAAATAATGACGTAATAATGTCGTTTTTTGACGTATTTTTAACGTCAAAAAACGACATTATTACGTCATTATTTTTGCACCAACCAAATAAAATTTTCATGATTAGTCAAGTATTTTTTTGAATACCTCTCTCAAGTAACTACAATGAGTTTCTGGTGTTAATCATATTTTAAATTTATCACTTGTGTGGTAGAAGGTTACAGAGTAAGAGGCACAGTTTATTGGATATGTGGGGAAGATACTGGTTAACTCTAGGTGTAAACAGATTTTTCAAGATTAAGACTGTAGTGATCAGGAAATTGATTTCAAGATTAAGACTGTAGTGATCAGGAAATTGATTTCACAAAGTCGCTTAAGAAGCTGTTCGAGTGGAACGGAACTTATATCTACGCCAATGGAATTCAAAGAGAATGATGGTGATTTGCTTCAATGTGCATGGCGTAGTGTGTCTTAACTTTCAGATGAACACAGCAATTTTGTTTTTGAAAATAATGAACACTACTATATTTATCTTGAAAAAACAACACCCTGATGAATATGTATCAACACCCTAATTTTCTCTTTTTCTTTAATAATGACACCAAAAAGCTTGTCTGTGAACAGGTTAAGATTGTAGTAATTGGGGAAGCATCCTTTTGGGAGTCTGTTCTACCTCAAGGTAGTGGGTTACAGAGTAAGAGGCAGAGCTTATACAGATATGTGGGGAAGATAACAGTTAACCCTGGAATTGAACAGGTTAAGATTGTAGTGATCAGAGAAGCATCCTCTTGGGGGTCGGTTCCACAGAGTAATGGTTCGTGGGAAAAAGTTCCAATGTATGTGAGATGGTGGGTCTTAGCCATGAAAGTTAGAACTGGTAGAACTAAGGAATGTGATTCATCTGAACATTTTCCATGTAAATAGTGATAGATTTAGCAAGAGGCTTGCAACATTTTGTCTGTGGGGAAGGGGTTGTAGGGTGGAAAATAATTTGTCACCCACAAGGATGCATAGACTGGAAAGTGAAGACTTGGCAGCTCCTGCCCACATATGGCAGCAGTACTTAATTTTTCAGTCTCATCAGGCTTTTGTAAAAATAAATAATAGCAGTAGATGTCAGGTGGTTACTGGAGCGGTGCAGGGAACCGACCATTTTTCAAGTAACTCTAGCAACAAATCATATGTGTGCGTTCTACTTGAGGTTTGGGTTGAGCTTAAGTCCCAATAAGTGATGAAGGCAATGGGGCTTCTTGAGGGAACACTCACTCATTGCAATAGGTGAAAGTTCAGGGTATGCTTGGTGAAAGTTCAGGGTACGCTCAGTGAAAATTAAACCTCTGTTTTATTCTTTGTTTTTTCATATTTGATTTTTTGAAACTCACAAATTCATTTTGTGATATTAAATTTTTAATTCTATTTTTCTAAATAAAGCCTTTCTTTTTTTTTTCATTTTCATTCATGCTGGAAAAGCCAGAAAGATTGCTCAAGACAATATACAGGTTGTATCAAAAATACTTTTACAAACTTTGCGGGGCAGGTTCCTCACACCAAAACAAGGACAAAAGTCCATATAAACATATGTCTGCAAATTTTTCAGTTTTAAATTAAGTTTAAAGAAAGTTTACAGTAGATGTCGCTGTGTTGCCATATGTAGACTAGGTTACATTTGTCATTTGTGTACATTTGTTGCTAGTCTGTATTCAACAAATGTGTGTAGTAGTGAGTTTACTAAGAAGTGTTCCGTTTAACAAAGGCAGGATATTCATATCATAAGCTGGCAGATATGATTTTACATATGACCGTGTGAATGATAAAGGACACTAGGTTGCATGGTGTATCAGACAGTGTTTCCAGACCAAAGGCATCTGTCATCCAACCTTTGCTGTTGTTTGTTGTTGTGTTGCTGAGGCAGGATCCATGGCATCACAAATTATGGATTGAGGAAGATTGAGATCCACTTGTATGCCTGACCACTTGTATACCTGAAGAACACATTCTACAGGCTGTTAGAGACGATCCAGGAATCAGCACACGTCAAGTGACCTTTCCATGTTGTACATCTCATAGTACCACATGGAGGATACTTCAAGAGCAGCTCCTGTATCCATAGTGACTCCACTAGCTAATTAGAAGATGTATACATTGATGTTAATAAACTAGCTAAGTTTAAAATTCCCTTTCTTAATGTCTTTCATCTCTGAACCCAAAAACATTTTCGTTGGCAAAGATGAGAGAGAGAAGAATGCAACTTTATTATTATCAAGCAATCACCGTTGGCCAAGACCACCTCCACCAAAAGGCTATGCAACAGTATGTTTATATGGATATTTTACCTTGTTTTAGTGTCAGGAACCCACCCCCAAAGTTTGTAAAAGTATTTTTGATACACCCTGTATATAACAATAAAATTAAGAACTAAATGATATATCCAGTGGTGGCATCCTACTGGTTAAAATCGTAAAAGCTTAGCAAACCGGTTGTTGGATTATCCAGAAATAAACTTATATATTAATAGCCAGTAGTCTAGGTAAAATGTTAGTTATGTTACACTCATGTGCACACCTAGTAAAACTCTAACAGACATACAACCACCTACCATTTTGAATTTAAAAATGTGACAAATCTTCTAGTCATAAATTTGATAGTCTTCCATTGGATCTTTGGGACTGCAACAATTC
Source organism: Acanthosepion lycidas (assembly GCA_963932145.1). Classification (NCBI taxonomy): domain Eukaryota; kingdom Metazoa; phylum Mollusca; class Cephalopoda; order Sepiida; family Sepiidae; genus Acanthosepion; species Acanthosepion lycidas. The sequence goes on from OZ010599.1 coordinate 95,180,293, forward strand.
AGTTTGGATGTGGCTAAGAAACCATAACACAGCTGATGACACTAGAGTCAAAAAGCATCTTACTTCTGAACAAAAATATGATGAGAACAGAATTTCAATCTGGAAATATCTTAATAAATAAATGTTTTCTATTAAATTATCAAAATTGGTTAATTCTTTTTGATACTATAAAGTGATTTGTTTCCATTCTCAGATCAAAAAGAAAATATGCAGAATAGGTTCTTAAAGATTACCTGCCTAGAACGGGTTCCTGGAAATTTAGGATGTCACTACTGGATATATCTATAACAATTTAAGTGGGATGACTGAATTTCTGGGTCAAGAAGTTACCATTATCTATGTTTGAATTATTGTCCTCATCTTTGTTGTTGATATCACAGTGTTTCAACCATTGTACCCTCAGACGATTCGAAAGTGAAGACTGGGCAGTTCCTGTCCATATGTGACAGTAATGCTTTTCAGCTTGACCTGGCTCTTCCCAAAGTAGAGGATAGCATGTGGAGTCAAGTACTTACTGGAGCAGTACAGAGAACCAACCATTTTTCCAGTAACTTTAGTGATGGATTGTATTTACAAGTTACACTTGAGTTTAAGTCCCAACAAAAATAAAAATATTAAAGTTGTATGTAAAAGAAATAATTAAAACATTGGAATTGTGTAAACATTAACCATTTGAGTCCTGACTACCACTTTAACAGTGGTAGAGAAAAATGACTTAAAAAAAATGACCAGTTGATCGGTGAGTAAACACTTGTAACTCTTTTTATATCTACTGTGAAACATTTACAAAATTGTTTAGGAATTCAGGGTTCAAAGGGTTAATACAGAAACTATTTTAATAAAAAATAAGTTAACATTGAATTGTGTTAAAAACTAATTTAAATAATTAATATGTAACTAACACATTTTCTTTAATTTGTCGCCATATTTATTACAACATTTCAGCTGTTGTATGCTCCGGCCTTCTTCAGGTGGTTGGAATGTTGAACTGAACCCTTTATTTTGCTCACTGGGGTAACCTGTTCTAGTTCCACATGCCATGTTTAATGGATGTCAGTTATCAGTTATCTCCTGTTAATTTTCCCTCTGAAAGTTCTCCACTGCCTTAACCAGGTATTGAACTCACACTCTTTGGGTCCTATCACTGGATCTAACTAACACCTACACATGTGACAAAAACCAATACATATGTACAAACAAATGATAATGTATTAACAACAAAAGGGTTACAAGTGACAAATACAAAGATGTGTGTGTCATATGAATGTGAAAACCTAATGGTCCAAAGTATGTGTAGTGAATGAATATGTCTATGTACGAGTGTGTGTGTGTTTGTATGTTCATGTGTTTCCCAAAGGGAAGTGTGCTTTCCGCGAGAGATTTACATGTTGACGAATAAGCAGATAAGGTGAGAATAGAGTGAGAAAAAATATCACCGAGTATTTACAGTCCAGAAAGTGTTCCCTAGTAGCAGTTTCGAAAATTAGGAAGAGGTAAGCTGACAAGTGTATATTCTTTTAAATTTATAATTATGAACAAAAATTGTTTAAATTTTTTGTTAACATTTGCAATGTTAACCCCAACCTTAAAACTAAATTGTAAATAGTTTTCAATGGTCAAGTTTACTTTTGTTTGTTCTTTAATATGTTAAGGCCCTGTCAGCTGGGGCTTTAGAATATGCTGACTGCACCTCTGTAGAGGGGTAAGACCCCCCCCCTCAATGAGGCGTCCTGGGTATGACATTAAATTGCATCCATCAGCAAGGCCTCTGATCTGAAGGTTTTGAGGAGTGTGGAACCACCTCTTAATTGCTGGTGTTCCCAGGTCCACCTTGACCCGGAGTGGTAGCACCTGTTAGGGTCCTAGCTATGGGCAAATAGTGAACTCCTAGTTTTCCAAGTTTTACTCACATCCTGGGTATGACGGTAAACTACATCCGCATCCTGGGTATGACAGTAAACTATATCCGCGTCCTGGGTATGACGGTAAACTACATCCACGTCCTGGGTACGGCGATAAACTGCATCCAACAGCAAGGTCTCAGATAATGTTTTCAGAAAAATAATGTTGCCAGCTCTAAGTTTTTGAAACAATAATGTTGCCAGCTCTATGTTTTTGAAACAATAATGTTGCCAGCTCTAAGTTTTTGAAACAATAATGTTGCCAGCTCTATGTTTTTAAAACAATAATGTTGCCAGCTCTAAGTTTTTTTGTAAAAAAGTAATGTTGCCAGCTATATGTTTTTTTGTAAAGAAGTAATGTTGCCAGCTATGCGTTTTTTTGTAAAATGTAATGTTGCCAGCTATACGTTTTTTTGTAAAAAGTAATGTTGCCAGCTATACGTTTTTTTGTAAAGGAATAATGTTGCCAGCTATACGTTTTTTTGTAAAGGAATAATGTTGCCAGCTATACGTTTTTTTTTTAAACAATAATGTTACCAGCTATACATTTTTTATTCCATACAAAATAGGCATTTAAAATTCATATAAACTGGATTTGGCATTAAATAACCCACAGTGGTTGATATGCCATAAAACCCAAACAAACAAACAAACAAATTTAATATGTTAGTAATAGCAGCAACTGCATAAGTCAACATTATTTGTTACCTCCCTTTGGTATTTATTACTACATCATAAATTTAGTTTACGAACTAGTAACAAACTTTTACTAAATAATTTTGGTATGTTTTGAATATTTAGTATAAAGGTGGGCAATGGAAAATTTTTAAATGTGAGAGTGGGCAATGGCACCAAAAAGTTTAAGAACCCTTGATATATATATATATATAATATGTATGTATATAAATATATATATATATATATATATAATATGTATGTATATATATATATATATATATATATATATATATAATATGTATGTATATATATATATATATATATATATATATATATATAATATGCATGCATATAAACACATATATATATATATATAATATGTATGTACATAAATATAAATATATATATATATATATATATATATATATATATATATGCAATTTTTATATATATTTATATATTATATATGCATGGTACTTATTGGAAAGGGCTCAATATCAGAGATAGAGCTAACATATTTAGTTGCATTGATGTGAGTTTGTGACCCTGGGTTTCAAGCCCTTTGTGAAACCCAGGGTCACAAACTCACATCAATGCAACTATGTATATATATATATATATATATATATATATATATATATATATGTATGTATGTATATGAATATATATATATTAGTCATCCACAGGGAGACTATTTTGCAGTATCACAGACAGCTCATCAGTGTAGCCAGACATCAAATTACTTCAAGCCAGGATCAAAACCCGATTGATTTGGCATCAGTCTGAGATTCTACCCCCAATCTATCACACACAGCAGAGAGTACGGGAAATTTTAACATTTTTACTATATAAAAGACGTCAGTGGCTAGGAGAGCTCAATTCTCGTTGAAGGGCATTCCATTAGCAGCAGCAGCAGCCACTGTTTATAAAATCCCCCTACCTTGTGGGCAGGCAGGTTTTGTCATAAAGTGCTCAATATCAAAAGTTAGGATAGAGCATTAATAGAATATATATATAAAGAGAAAGAAAGAGAGAGAGGCGATATTTTTTAGGGATGCCCAAAGAAAACATGGAGACCAATTTAAGAATTCTACCATACAGAAGGAGCTGAGTGAAATCTGTTAATTCACATATCCCATCACCTGCATCATCTTTATTAGCAAAAGAACATCTGGTTTCAATAATCAATGATGTCCCTACATCACATTGTACAAAACAAATGCCACTTTATTGTCAATGTTTTTAGTTTTACACAATTCCTCTTAAGTCAACTTGGCTAAAATTAGCTCAAAGCTGTGGAAGTTATCATTTATGGTGATTTTTGATCATCTTCTGACAACGTCTGGGAACAAACGTTGTCAGAAGATAAGCAAAAATCACTATATTTCACTTTATTTGGTTTGGGTCTATATTGGCTTTGTGTAATGATTAAAAGAAAATGCACATAATGCTGAAAAATACAAAATAATTTTTTATATATCACAACATAACAATACATAAGGAGAAGAGGTGAAAGTTGTCATTTCAAGAGTTCAAGAGTTCAAGTGTAAAAGACCTGATGCATACAAGAGAGAGAGAGAGAGAGAGAGAGAGAGATCCTGGAAAGAAGTAAATATATATATATGTATATGTATGTAGTAGCCACCACTAAACCACATGGTGAAGGAAGGTTTGGTTTGGTTTACGGCATATCAACCTCAATGGTTATTTCATTCCGACAGAATTTTTATTGCTGGTAATATTTTTTTTCAAAACTGTATTGCTGGTAATATTGTTTTCCTTCAAAAGATCTATTTCTGGTAATATTTTATTCTTCAAAAATGTATTGATGGTAATAATTTTTTCCTTTAAAAATTTATTGTTGGTAATAATTTTTTACAAAGTATTTCTGGTATTAAAATCTATCTTTACACTTTCATAATGTTTTGACCTAGTTTGGGGGTTAAATATTTGCCCATAGCTGGGACCCTAACAGGTACTACCCACCTCCCAACTGCCCCCGAGGGTCACAGTTAACCTGGGAACACCAGCAATTAAGAGGTGGTTCTACGTTTTTCAAAACCTCCTGATCAGATACCTTGATGTTGGATGTAATTTATCGTCTTACTCAGGATGCAGACATAGTTTATTGTCATACCAAGGACGGGATGAAGGAAGGTATGTTTGTTTTTAAATGTAGCAAGGAACAGTTTAGCTGTGTATGGTCGCCAGCTAGTCATGCAAAAAATTTGATTTGGGCATATATTGGCCTTGTGTATAAATTAAAAAAGAAAAGTTTTGGATGAATACAAACTAAATCTTTATATATTACAATATAATAAATCCATAAGAATAAGATGAAAGTTGAAGTTTCAAGAGTTTACGTGTAAAAGTCTTGGCACATATGAGAGAGAGAAAGAGAAAGAGTTCAGGAGGAAGTAAATATATATGCATATGAATGTAGTAGCTGCCACTTGACCACGTGGTGAAGGGAGGTATGTTCGTTTTCAATGTAGCAAGGAAAGGTTTAGGCATGTTACGTTGCCAGCTATTTGTATTTCATCTCTGGATATGTTACGATGACTGCAGTATCAGTGACTGAACAAAATGAATTTATCGATTCTGGTTTTGAATTATTTTCCATCTGTTTATATACACAGCTACAAATCCACTCTAAAAAGGTCACTCAGTTCTTATTTGTTGATGATTTTATATGCTGGCAGCAAAAGTTTTCTTATTGGTTAGATGAACTACGCATATTTTAAAAATGGGAAAATTTTGATCTCTTTGTTATTTTTTTCTTTACTAATATCCTGGTTATTCCAAAGCACATGAAAGAAGTAGAATGTGTTTGAGTAAATGGATGGCAAAACAAGGTTTAGAAGAAATAACAAAAACATAAAATTTATTAAGAACTTCAAAAGACAGGAAGTTGTGGAGAGCCATGATCGTCTATGTCCTGAAGGGTGACGGCATATGAAAAAAGTAGAATGTGTGTGAGTAAATGGATGGCAAAACAAGGTTTAGAAGAAATAACAAAAACACAAAATTTATTAAGAGCTTCAAAAGACAGGAAGTTGTGGAGAGCCATGATCGTCTATGTTCTGAAGGGTGACAGCATATGAAAGAAGTAGAATGAGTTTAAGTAAATGGATGGCAAAACAAGGTTTAGAAGAAATAACAAAAACACAAAATTTATTAAGAGCTACAAAAGACAGTAAGTTGTGGAGAGCCATGATTATCTACATCCTGTAGGAACACAGTACATAAAGAAGAAGGAGACTTGTAAATGCAAAGATAACGAAACTATTCTTTCTTTCTTTCAACAATATCTTAATATTTTTATAGGCCTATAGACCCTATCCCAGAAAAAAGAAACAATTACAGTAAAATACAGAATATGAAATCTTTAAAACTTAATATCTGATTTAAAATTGTATGATGGTCCTGGCATGTCGAGAAATACATTATACCATCCTCTACCACCAGGTAAGCTACGTGTTACCCAAAGGTGATAAAACTTTTGTTTGCGTATCAAAATGCTTTACTTATTACCCAACATGAAAAAAGTGATGGCCATATTTAATTTTGTCATTGCTGTGGTTATATTTTCTGTATGAGGAAAATCTAGGATGTTTATCTGTATAATTAACTTTACTACAGGATATATGAAAGAATTATGCCTTTTAAATCATTGAAAAATTTAAAACAATCCAATGAAAGCTAACCTGGAACTTTTATATATTATAAATACTTGTAGTAGGAAGCAACGTTATAAGCATTTTTCTCAGTTGCATGTGTTTGCACTCAGCACTGAGAGTGGAAAGAACAAAACCCAAGGGTCAAAATAACTGTTCAACAGCTTCTATTTTGGATTGAAAGAGAGTGCAAAATAGTAGTATTTTGTGGGAAGTGGATGTTTCGTAGAAAGAGATTTCTCTGCTTGTTCTCACAGGAGGAATGAAAAATCTGATTGTGAAACTGCTAGAATTGGTATGAGTTTTCTGCAGCAAGGGTTGTGTGTAGTTTTTCTTTTGAGCAGGTGTCTTGAAGGAAGATTTCTCCACCTGTTCCAATGGGAGGAACAAGAAATCTGAAGTCAAGTTGCCAGGACAGGCCTTATCTTCTGCCGCAAATGTGAAGTAGCCCATTGAACTGACTGTAAAGGTTGAATCCACTGAAAAGGAAGATGGAAAAGTGCCTGAATAGGGTTCTGTCAGCACATTTATGGGTTCTGGGACTTTTGATTGTATATGAGATAAAGCCGATGGTGGGTGGAGGAGGATCTTAAGGACATGTCTGTCAGTTAACTTTGTTTCTGAAACCAGATAACTGGATGAGCAAAACAAAATATCAAAGACACTATACCAAAGTGAAGGATAATCCTATAGGCACTCAACACACTCTCCAACCACTTACCATCTTCAGTATAAACCCAGTAAAAGAGGACTTCGGGGTCAGTTCCCCCTGCTCTTTCGCCAGAAAGCGAGACAGGCTGGTTCACTCCAGTAACTATCAAAGAACTAATAAGAACGGCTCCGTACTACAAACAAAGAGGATTCTCTCTTTCTCTCTCTCTCTCTCTCTCTCTCTCTCTCTGTGTTTTTGTTTCAATGTAGCACAGCCTATGAACTCCGCCTCACGAGAAATATACAAGTTTGTATTTGCATACAAAATGAAATAAATCTTCCAAAATTGCTGTCAGTTTCTTTTCTCACACATCTAGCTTGTGGAATTCTCTTCCAGTTCCATGTTTTCTCGTTAACTTTAATCTTTAAAAGTTTAAATGCAATGTCAATCGTTATCTACTGTCCTCCTGATTCCTCGTCTCTTTTTTTTGTTGCTTCATAATGTTTCTGTTTTCTAATTCTTTCACACCCAGTAATTCCATTCTGTCTTAGTGGCTTTATTGCCTTACATGGGGTGAAATGTTTAAAAAACAAATTTAAATGCAATGTCAATCGTTATCTACTGTTCTTCTGATTCCTCTTTTATTTTTCTCGTTCCTTCATAATGTTTCTGCTTTCTAATTCTTTCACACCTGGTGGCCCCTTCTGTCTTAGTGGCTTTATTTCCTTGCATGGAGTGAATATGATTAAAAATGAAACAAACAAAAAACATTTGCTAAGTGTTCATTCATTTTGAATGTAAAAACTAAAATTCTGTACCAACCTCACGTACTCAGTATATGACGGACATATTTAAGTTAAATAATAATAAGATCATTTGGTTATATTTTTTTGCATGAGTATTCTAGGTGGTTTATCTGTACAATTAACTTTATTGTGGCATGTATAAAAGAATTCTGCTTTTTAAATCAATTTTAATGATGACTAAAAATATCTAAAAGAATTTGGACATAAGTCATTTGGCAGTTGCATAAGTAATCTAAAATTTTTATCTATACAATTAACTTTGTTGTCATATAGAAGAAAGCATTATAAATCATTAAAAGTAAAAATAAACATTTATATGTGTAGTGACATTAAAGATATTAGCAGTAACAGCTCTAAAATAAAACTTAGCAACAGCAGCTCTTGAATATAAAAACGTGAATTTTAAAGTAACTCTCTCTTCTCTGGGTTTCCTCTTTCGAACTGGAGTCATGCACTTTCAACACTGAAGCTACAAGGGCTGTGAATGTTTTTCACTAAAACACACCAACAAAGTAAGTTTCCGCTATAATATTAATGAACATTTCATTGTGTATACAATTTACGTCTAACAAAAGAATGTCTAGTTTTAAACTTAATTTTGTTTCCGTAAATGTTATCTTTGCATTGCTAATCAATGGGGGGGTCTGTTATTTTGTGCATGTACTCTTTATACCACCATTAGTCCACATACTATTAAAATATTTCCTGTAGAAACCTTACACATTTAATTATTGGAGTTATTATTAATGATGAGTAATTTGATCTGTTACCATAATAAAGGAATATCTCATTAGCAGTAGGGAATATAATTAATAATTATATAAAGTGGCAATATATGTTATTTGAAAAATTTGGCAAAATTTTAAAACATTACTTTTACTCATGAATGATTCCTGGCCAACAGCCCTTTTCCCCACATGCACAATGTTGCAAGGCTATCACTAGTCTATCACAACTTCCATCACAAATGTTCAGAGAAGGTCCATATTTTAATGCCACCAGTTCAGACATTTAAAGCCAAGACCCACTTGCTATTCCCACAGGGTTGAATCATCCTAATTCCCTACATATTCCTCGAGCAAGAAGAATGTTTCATTTGGAAAGCTTCCTCCCAAGATCTGCTATTTTGTAAAACAGGCTCCCGCGGGGATGCTTCCACAATCTTACAATCCAAGTTTACATAGTTATCTATCCTCCATATTCTCATAATCTTTACTCCCTACTTCTTCTTAGGTATAATATATCAGATACCTCATTCAGTAATCCTCTACCTTAAGTGGCTCCTGTGCTTTGGTTAGCAAAGTCAAGTTTCTGTTAACCAGATACTTCCTCTGTAGCTAAATGGTATAGCACGTCAGCTCAAATGATGGTTCCATGTAGGATTTTTGTCGGACAACGCATATTTTCTATCAAATTTTTCAGACACTCAGGCTGGTAAATGTAGTTAATACTGTTTATTATAAACAGAGCATTTACTTAAATATTTGTCTCTATAAAAGTTCATATGGGGTCATTGTGTTTTTGGTTGACAGAAATTAGTTTGCTGAATTCATCCTTTCTTCTTTTTCTTCTGGAGTTGTACATTTGGTCAAACTCACAGCCGATGAATCTCCAACCCTTGCATCGCGAACTGCTAACTTGAACCAATTTCCCCCACTTCTTGTTGCACATATGGTTTATTTCTTCTTTTTATTTGCTCTGACGCATCCAGGTTTTCTGTTTGATATTTGGTGGGACATGCTGTTGTTGGTTGATTTTTTTATGACATTTGCTGACCCACATAAGCTATGTACGGGTTCTGTCAGTTACCGAGGATAGTAACAATAGAAGGAAAGGAAATATGTGTATTAGAGAAGAGAGAGAGAGTTTTCTTTGTCACTCTCTTATTGTTATGAGGCCCCATTTTGCCCTACCTATTTACACTTACACACTAAAAATCACAACTTAAATCTGTAGCTACTAGATGCCCTTTTTACCATACGAAAAGCTCCCATTCACCAAACCCTTTAGATTTCCTAATAATAGAATGGAACTTTCTAGAAGTCTCTAGAAACTTCTACTGGGTTCTAGAGGGTACAAAAAACATATATAAACAGGAGTTCATACCAACTAGCCAGTTTGCCTCCTGACCCCACAGCCACAACTACTGAGGTCAACTCCAGTCCGTTTGATTCTTGAACAAAGCTTTGACCGAAAGAATCTAAGTTTCAACAGTCGTCAAAAAGAAAAGGCTATTGGTAAATACTTCACCTTTTATTCCTTGATATTGTTGACCAAACTCCTTTATTTTATATACATGTGAATATCTCGTTATTTTTCTAAGAAAATAATATTATCCTTTGACTAGCGATGATTCTCATCCATCACCTTAATCTTAACTGTATAAGGATTTCCTCTCCCACTCCCTCATATAGCTAGACGTTAAACCAACTACTTTCTGGGCTCTCACACACTTATTAGCTTGTTAGCATTTCCCAACGTATATTGTTTAAACCTCAGTCCAACTGTTTATAAAAAATATTTTATTATATGTTAAATAAAACCCACTTTTCGTTATTACAAGTAATCTTTTCTTTCAACTTTAATTTCTAAGAATCTGTTTCATCTTATTTTTGTGTTGCACCAGCCATAACAATTAGTGAAAAGGAAAGTGTATATTTCCATATGGTGTTACTATTACCTAATCCTACTACACATCTATAAATAACCTGATGTTTGTGAGATTTAGATAAGGGGGAAATACTTGTAGTAGATATATATGACGAATAAAATGTAAACACATTTTTTAGATAAATTTTAATCTACCTAGTAATCATTGTGTTGTGCTTAAATATCTGTATTTACAAAAATTGACATGTTCATACAGACATAAAATAAATTCAAAATTCTTTTTAAAATATTGGGGATCGTTGAATTGTAGTGAGCTTTTCCATTTACAAAAAGTAAATACAGTCTGAATCTTATAAGAATTAAAAGTTTATAAATTATTCTATTTAAAATTTAAGAGGCATGGCATGTAGAACTAGAACAATCTACTTCAATGGACGAAATAAAGAGTTTTGTTCCAAATTCCAATCACCTGAAGAAGGACGTGAATATGGCAATAAAGATGAGGATAACAATCCAGACATTGTAAATAATGTAAATAATTACAGTGCCTCATATCAGAAATATAGAAAAATGTCTCAGTTTCATTGCATTTTTTATTTTATGATTTGGAGCAGATTTTTACTTTAACTTTTAAATTTGCTACAGTTACCATTATTAATTTCTGATAATGTCATGTATGGACTTCAGTATTTACAAAAAAAAAGTTTGTCTTAAGAAAAATAATAATATATCTTTTATTTTACGATTGAGAGGAGATTTTTTGTAACTGGAGGTCATGTTGGACAAAGAAAATTTGATGATTTAAATTCTCCTAGGACCTGTCCTTATAACTAGTATAAAAATTTAGCACTACAGAAAAGAATTTCTAAAATGCAAAAAATATTTACCAAGATTTTCTAAAAAATTCCATTAATGCCAGAGAAACAAATATTTAAATAAAATTTCTAAAAAGGATGTAATAATAAAAAATATTCTTTGATCTTTCCTCTTAATAACTAAAGATTTTGATATTAAAACTTTGTTTTTATTAAACTTTTGACATTTTTTATCCTACATTCATTATATATATATATATATATATATATATGTATGTATGTATATATATGTATGTATAAATATACATACATATGTACATATATACATACATATGTATATATATGTATGTATGTATATATATGTATGTATAAATATACATACATATGTACATATATACATACATATGTATATATATATGTACACTTTTTACATTGTTTGGATTATCATCATCATCTTTGTTGCCATATTTATCACAATGTTTCAGGTGGTTGGAATGTCGAACTGGATTCTTTAATGGGCAGCAATCCCTCTTTTATACAAGTTTGATTAAAAACAACTGACAAGCTACTGCGGTTAAATATTTTATTTAATTTTTCTTATGTTCTTATAATTTTCTTCTTTTTTTGACATAAATTATGGCCCAATGTGAGACAATTGAACATTGTAAAAATATATTTTATGTATGAAATTTGATTTGGAACCAAACTCTTTATTTCATCCCTTGAAGTAGATTGTTCTAGGTCTACATGCCATGCCTCTTCCAGCTGAAATGCTTCTAAGTATAAAATATTATGATGGACACTACTGTCTGAAGAAAAGCATTTTTCAATGAATAATGAACTTTTCAAAGAATTGTTTTCAGTTTTTTTAAATTTCAAATAGAACAATTTATAAACTTAATTCTTATAAAATTCAGACTGTATTTACATTCGTAAATGGAAAAGCTCACTATAATTCAACGATCCGCAATATTTTAAAAAGCATTTTGAATTTATTTTATGTCTGTATGAACATGTCAATTTTTGGAAATACAGATGTCTAAACACAACATTATCAGAAAATAAGAGCGGTAACTACAGTAAAGTTACAATTTTCTAACATTTCCTCAACAATTCCTCAACATTTCCTCAACAATTCGTAAGTAAAACTATAAAGCCAAAGTAACAAAATTCAATAAAATATTAGAATGTTTAAAATAACGAGAAAGAGAATAGAGGATTGCTAAAAACATATTCATTTAATAGCTAAAAGTCAAGACATCTGGGACAATATCCAAAACATGTTTGTTTGAAATATTAGGTTGGTGCAAAAATAATGTCGTTTTCTCACATATGTTACTATGTGAGAAAACGACTTTATTTTTGCACCAACCTAATAGATAAAACAATTATCTGAAGCTGTTATATTCTGCTTCCATTAGCTGCTTGTTCTTGTATTATACAGGTTTACCTGTGGTCAGCATCACCTGTTCTGGGAGTAGGCTGAAAGCACATCTGTCCTGTTTGTGGTCACCTTGTCCTCTCTCTTGGCACCTAAAATCTTTTCTGTGCCTAATTGTGTCAGACCCATTATTATCAGAAGAAATATGTCTGACCTATTATCAGCAGGAGTTATCTACCAAAGGGAGATAACTTATATTTTTTATAGTTCTTAATTGTTTTGGGATGTACTTTTATTATTGTTGTGATCATAATTACAGGTATTGTTTAAAATAAATCTAACTGTGATAGGGTGCTTTGAAATTCTTTGGTGAAATTCTGCATAGCATCTGTATCATTCATGGGCTGCATTAGACTTAAAACAATCAACAACTGCATTATATTTTCCTTTTATGTTTTCAACGTCGGAGATATATTCAGTTAACAGGGTTAACTTGCTTTGTTGCTTATCTGAGTTGGCTGGATCGAGGCTGTAAAAGATGCCACACAGGGGTAACATTTCCTGGCCTTCTATAAAATAGCAAGAATACAATATCAACAAATATGTGGTAAGTAATTCTTGATCAAGTCTCACTTTGCTTTTCTTTATTGTTAATTATTTGTTATTTTGCTTTCATACCGCAGTGACTCATTTACATAGGAAGTCACAAAGACTATAAATAGCTACAGATATTACCCATGAGGCAGTTGGGTGCATACTACTTCCTGTAATTCAGTAACACTGCACTACAATGGTGTCGTCGATATCTAAAGAACCGAACAAACAATTAGCACTGGAAAATTATAAATACGCACAAACATAGCTTAGGATGCTAGCAGCTAAAGCTAAAACAAAAAAGCCAAAGGATTTAAAATCAGTCAGAGGAGAAAACCAAATAACTGATCTCTTCTTGGCAAGTGCTGGTTGTGAGGCCATTATAAAAATTATCAGCAATGGCACACCCAAGGCAGTTGGGGGAAATGACATTTGACGATATAAGTGAACTAATAGTGAAAAACATAGCACCCAAGGAAAAACAACTGAATGCAGAGAGAGCTAAGTTGATGAATATTTCTCAAAAAGTGACTAAATCAGTTATCGAATGTGTACGTTGGGTAAATCAGGCTGCTAAATATTTTACATTTGAGAAAATGGAATTGGAAAACTTGTCAAAGAGGTTTTGATCCAAATGAAATTGGTAAACATTCTTCAAAGTGAGGAGTATCGGCAAACGACCCTAATGCATTTACAACTGAGAAAGTTGTCACTCGGATGGTGTAACGAATTTATTCTGCAACAAAAATTTGAAAATTTAATACAACAAAAGTTACAGATCGGTAGAGGAAATGGACACATTGATAAAAAAAAAATAGTTTAGCGATTAGCTACTTTAATAATTAAAGGTGTAAAGTTTCTGACAGGAACATTTTATAGTACATGCAATAAAAGCAGTGAAGAAGAGTACCTGCATTAAATAAGAGACCAATTTATGTGCAATGCAAAGATAACATTTATTAAAAGAAAATGAATAAAATTAAGGTTTAAACAAGAGGTAAAAACCTGTTCTTTATGTCTCTTTTTGAACTTCCTCAATCAACTGACTTCATTTAAAAAATTGAACGACTCTGGGATGTTTTAGCCATAATTGCAACTGATAGTCAATCGCCTCTTCCCAGTTTAAGAATTATTAATGGGGAAACTTCTACAAATCTCTTTTCTTCGTGCATTCACGATCAAAATCAGTCATAAAGCCATGAATAAAAGTGACTTTAGTCTTTCCCAAGAATAGCCAAGACATAAAAGAGTCAAGCCTGATTTTGACAGATCTTCACTGATATTCCTACAGATACTGCAACACAATGTGGAAATGCAGGTTTGTTGCAGGGTGGAATCAACGGAGACAGACCAATGTAAGTGTGGTATTTTATAAAGCATGCAGCAAAAGGGCCACAAGACTTTCATTCATTGTTTTAGTTTTAATTGTTTTCTTACCTGTTTGATATCATAAAATGTTGAATTGTAGCCAATGGGTGTTTTTCAATTATTCTGAGTGTAAGGGAGTTAGAACTCTGAGTAAATAATTTAAAAACCCCCTAACATTTATATATACCAAAATACTCGAAAAATGATCTCCCTTCTGTAGGGGCAATACAACCTTAAGTAAATAATTATAAACCTCCGAACATTTATATATAGGCAAAATACACAAAAAATGATCTCCCTTCTGTGGGGGCAAAAGAACAATGAGTAAATAATTATAAACCCCTAACATTTATGTATACAAAAATACTCATAAAAAAGATCTCCCTTCTGTAGGGGCAATAAAACGCTAAGTAAATAATTATAAAGCACCTAACATTTATATATAAGAAAAATACTCATGAAAAAGATCTCCTTTCTGAAGGGGAAAAGAACCGTCTGTAAATAATTATAAACCCCTCAAAAATTATATATACAAAAATACTCAGTAAAAATAATCACCCTTATGAAGGGGCAATAGAATCCTATGTAAATAATTACAAACCCCCTAACAATTATATATACAAAAATACAAATAAAAATGATCTCCCTTCTGTAGGGGCAATAGAACCCCGTGTAAATAATTATAAACCAACTAACAATTATATATAAGAAAAATACTCATAAAAATGATCTCCATCCTGTAGGGGCAATAGAACGCTGTGGGAATAATTATAAACCCCCTAACAATTATATATACAAGAATACTCGTTAAAATGATCACTCGCAATAGAACCCTGTATAAAAAAATTATAAACCACCTAACATTTATATATACAAAAATACTCATGAAAATGATCTCCCTTCTGTAGGGGCAATACAACAATAAATAAATAATTATAAAACACATAACAAATATATATACAAAAATACGCATAAAAATGATCTCTCTTCTCTAGGGGCAATACAACCCTAAGTAAATAATTATAAACCCCCTAACTTTTATATATAGGAAAATACATGTAAAAATGATCTCCCTTCTGTAGGGGCAATAGAACAACGAATAAGTATTTATAAGCCCCCTAACATTTATATAAACAAAAATATTCATAAAAATGATCTCCTTTCTATAAGGGCAATACAACCCCAAGTAAATAATTATAAAAAACCTAACAATTATAATATAAATGTAATAGAACAATGAATAAATAATTGTAAACCCCTAACATTTATATATAGGAAAAATACTTATATAAATGATCTCCCTTCTATAAAAGCAATACAACCCTAAATAAATAATTATAAACCCTCTAACTTTTATATATAGGAAAAATACTCATAAAAATGATCTCCTTTCTGTAAGGTCAATACAACCCTAAATAAATAATTATAAACCCCCTAACTTTTATATATAGGAAAAATGCTCATAAAAATGATCTCCTTTCTATAAGGGCAATATAACCCTAAATAAATAATTATAAACACCCTAACTTTTATATATAGGAAAAATACTCATAAAAATGATCTCCTTTCTGGAGGGGCAATACAACAATAAATAAATAATTATAAAAAACCTAACAATTATATATACAAAAATACACATAAAAATGATCTCCCATCTATAAGGGCAATACAAACCTAAGTAAATACTTATAAACACCCTAACTTTTATATATAGGAAAGTACTTGTAAAAATGATCTTCCTTCTGTAGGGGCAATAGAATGAGTAAATAATTATAAACCCCCTAATATTTATATATAGGAAAAATACTCATAAAAATGATCTCCCTTCTGTAAGGGCAATACAATACTAAGTAAATAATTATAAACCACCTAACTTTTATAAATAGGAAAAATACTCATAAAAATAATCTCCCTTCTGTAAGGGAAATACAACACTAAGTAAATAATTATAAACCCCCTAACATTTACATATAGGAAAATAATTGTGAAAACGATCTCCCCTTGGTAGGGGGAATAGAAACATAAGTAAAGAATTATAAACCTCATAACATGTATATATAGGCAAAATAATCAAAAAATGATCTCCCTATAGGGGCAAGAGAACAATGAGTAAATAATGATAAACCTCCTAAAATTTATGTATACAAAAATACTCATAAAAATGATCTCCCTTCTGTAGGGGCAATACAACTCTAAGTAAATAATTATAAACGACCTAATATTTATATATAGGAAAAATAAACATAAAAATGATCTCCCTTCTGTAGCTGCAATAGAACAATGGGTAAATAATTATAAACACCCTAACATTTATATATACAAAAACATAGATAAAAAATGATCTCTCTTCTGTAGGGGCAATAGAACAAAGGTTAAATAATTATAAACCATCTAACATTCATATATACAAAATTACACATAAAAATGATCTCACTTCTGTAGGGGGAATAGGACAATGAGTAAAAAATTATAAACCCCTAACATTTATATGTAGGAAAAATACTCATAAAAATGATCTCCCCATGGCAGGGGCAATAGAACAACGAATAAATAATTAAAAAACCCCTAACATTTATATATACAAAAATACTCTAAAAATTGATCTCTCTTCTATAAGGGCAATACAACCCTTAATATAATATAAATGTAATAGAACAACGAATAAATAATTATAAACGCCCTAACTTTTATATATAGAAAAAATACTCATAAAAATGATCTCCCTTCTGCAGGGGCAATTCAACCCTTAGTAAATAATTATAAACCCCCTAACTTTTATATATAGGAAAATACATGTAAAAATGATCTCCCTTCTGTAGGGGCAATAGAACAATGAATAAGTAATTATAAGACCCTAACATTTATATGAACAAAAATACTCATAAAAATGATCTCCTTTCTATAAGGGCAATACAACCGCAAGTAAATACTTATAAACACCTAAGTTTTGTATAGAGGAAAAGTACTCATAAAAATGATCTCCCTTCTGCATGGGCAATGGAACTCGAAGCAAATAAATATAAACCCCTAAAATTTATATATACAAAAATACTCATCAAAATGATCTCCCTTCTGTAGGGGCAATAGAATGACGAATAAATAATTATAAACCCTCTAACATTTATATATATAAAAATACTTATAAAAATGATCACCCTTCTATAAGGGCAATTCAACCCTAAGGAAATAATTATAAACGCCCTAACTTTTATATATGGGAAAAATACTCATAAAAATGATCTCCCTTCTGCAAGGGCAATACAATGCTAAGTAAATAATTATAAACCCCCTACCTTTTATATATAGGAAAATATTTTAAAAATGATCTCCCTACTGTAGGGGCAATAGAACAACAAATAAATAATTATGAACCCCCTAACATTTATATATGTAAAAATACTCATAAAAATGATCTCCCTTCTGTAAATGGCAATACAACCCTAAGTAAATAATTAAAACCCCCTAATATTTATATATAGGAAAATACTTGTAAGCATGATCTCCGTTCTGCAGGGGCAATAGGACAATGAATAAATAATTATAAACCCCCTAACATTTATATATATAAAAATACTCATAAAAATGATCAGCCTTCTATAAGGGCAATACAATGCTAAGTAAATAATTATAAACCCCCTAACTTTCATATATAGGAAAAATACTCTTAAAAATGATCTCCCTTCTGCAAGAGCAATACAACGCTAAGTAAATAATTATAAACCCCCTACCTTTTATATATAGGAAAATACTTTTAAAAATGATCTCCCTACTGTAGGGGCAATAGAACAACAAATAAATAATTATGAACCCCCTAACATTTATATATATAAAAATACTCCTAAAAATGATCTCCCTTCGGTAAGGGCAATAGAACAAGGGGTAAATAATTATGAACCCCCTAAATATTATATATACAAAAATAGTCATAAAAATGATCTCCCTTCTATAGGGGCAATAAAACAATGGGTAAATAATTATAAACACCCTAACATTTATATATACAAAAATACCCATAAAAATGATCTCCCTTCTGTAGGGGCAATAGAACAATGAGTAAATAATTATAAACCCCTAACATTTATATATACAAAAATACCCATAAAAATGATCTCCCTTCTGTAGGGGCAATAGAACAATGGGTAAATAATTATGAACCCCCTAACATTTATATATACAAAAATACTCATAAAAATGATCTCCCTTCTGTAGGGGCAATACAACAATGAGTAAATAATTATAAACCCACTAACATTTATATATACAAAAATACTCATACAAATGATTTCCGTTCTGTAGGGGCAATAGAACAATGTGTAAAAAATTATAAACCCCCTAAACTTTATATATACAAAAATACACATAAGAATGATCTCCCTTCTGTAGGGACAATACAACAATGGGTAAATAATTATAAAGCCGCTAACATTTATATATACAAAAATACTCATAAAAATGATCTCCCTTCGGTAGGGGCAATACAACAATGGGTAAGTAATTATAAACCCCCTAACCGTTATATATACAAAAATACTCATAAAAATGATCACCCTTCTGTAGCTGCAATAGAACAGCGAATAAATAATTATAAACCCCCTAACATTTATATATACAAAAATACAAATAAGAATGATCTCCCTTCTGTAGGGGCAATAGAACAATGTGTAAAAAATTATAAACCCCCCTAACCTTTATATATACAAAAATACACATAAGAATGATCTGCCTTCTGTAGGGGCAATAGAACAATGGGTAAATAATTATTAAGCCCCTAACATTTATATATACAAAAATACACATAAGAATGATCTCTCTTCTGTAGGGGCAATAGAACAATGTATGAAAAATTATAAGCCCACTAACCTTTATATATACAAAAATGCACATAAGAATGATCTCCGTTCTGTAGGGGCAATAGAACAATGGGCAAATAATTATAAACCCCCTAACCTTTATATATACAAAAATACACATAAGAATGATCTCCGTTCTGTAGGGGCAATACAACAATATGTAAAAAATTATAAACCCCCCAACATTTATATATACAAAAATACAAATAAGAATGATCTCCCTTCTGTAGGGGCAATAGAACAATGTGTAAAAAATTATAAACCCCCCCTAACCTTTATATATACAAAAATATTCAACAAAATGATCACCCTTTGTAGCTGCAATAGAACAATGGGTAAATAATTATGAACCCCCTAACTATTATATATACAAAAATATTAATAACAATGATCTCCCTTCTGTAGGGGCAATAGAACAATGTGTAAAAAATTATAAACCCCCTGACATTTATATATACAAAAATACACATAAAAATGATCTCCCTTCTGTAGGGGCAATTGAACAATGGGTAAATAATTATAAACCCCCTAACATTTATATATACAAAAATACACATAAGAATGATCTCCCTTCTGTAGGGGCAATAGAACAATGGGTAAATAATTATAAACCCCATAACTATTATATATACAAAAATACTCATAAAAATGATCTCCCTTCTGTAGGGGCAATAGAACAATGGGTAAATAATTATAAACCCCCTAACATTTATATATACAAAAATACTCATAAACATGATCACCCTTCTGTAGCTGCAATAGAACAATGGGTAAATAATTATAAACCCCCTAACATTTATATATACAAAAATACTCATAAAAATGATCACCCTTCTGTAGCTGCAATAGAACAATGGGTAAATAATTATAAACCCCCTAACATTTATATATACAAAAATAGACATAAAAATGATCTCCCTTCTGTAGGGGTAATAGAACAATGGGTAAATAATTATAAACCCCCTAACATTTATATATACAAAAATACAAATAAAAATGATCTCCCTTCTGTAGGGGCGATAGAACAATGTGTAAAAAATTATAAACCCCCTAACATTTATATACACAAAAATCCACATAAGAATGATATCCCTTCTGTAGCTGCAATAGAACAACGAATAAATAATTATAAACCCCCTAACATTTATGTATACAAAAATACACATAAAAATAATCTCCCTTCTGTAGCTGCAATAGAACAACGAATAAATAATTATAAACCCTATAACTATTATATATACAAAAATACTCATAAAAATGATCACCCTTCTGTAGCTGCAATAGAACAATGGGTAAATAATTATAAGCCCCCTAACATTTATATAAACAAAAATACTCATAAAAATGATCTCCTTTCTATAAGGGCAATACAACCCCAAGTAAATAATTATAAACCCCATAACATTTATATATATAAAAATACTCATAAAAATGATCACCCTTCTATAAGGGTAATACAACCCTAAATACATAATTATAAACCCCCTAAATTTTATATATAGGAAAAATACTCATAAAAATGATCTCCCTTCTCTAAAGGCAATACAACCCTAAGTAAATAATTATAAACCACCTTACTTTTATATATAGGAAAATACTTTTAAAAATGATCTCCCTTCTGTAAGGGCAATACAACCCTAAGTAAATGATTATAAACCACCTAATATTTATATATAGGAAAATACTTGTGAAAATGATCTCCCTCCTTTAGGGGCAATAGAACAACAAATAAATAATTATGAAACCCCTAACATTTATATATATAAAAATACTCATAAAAATGATCTCCCTTCTGTAATGGCTATACAACCCTAAATAAATAATTATAAACCCCCTATCTTTTATATATAGGAAAAATACTCATAAATATGATCTCCCTTCTGCAAGGGCAATACAACCCTAAATAAATAATTATAAACCCCCTGAATTTTATATATAGGAAAAATGCTTATAAAAATGGTCTCCCTTCTCTAAGGGCAATACAACCCTAAGTAAATAATTATAAACCCCCTAACTTTTATATATAGGAAAATACTTTTAAAAATGATCTCCCTACTGTAGGGGCAATAGAACAACAAATAGATAATTATGAAACCCCTAATATTTATATATATGAAAATACTCATAAAAATGATCTCCCTTCTGCATGGGCAATAGAACCTGAAGCAAATAAATATAAACCCCCTAAAATTTATGTATACAAAAATACTCATCAAAATGATCTCCCTTCTGTAGGGGCAATAGAACGACGAAAAATAATTATAAACCCTCTAACATTTATATATATAAAAATACTCATAAAAATGATCACCCTTCTATAAGGGCAATACAACGCTAAGTAAATAATTATAAACCCCCTAACTTTTATATATAGGAAAATACTTTTAAAAATGATCTCCCTTCTGTAAGGGCAATACAACCCTAAGTAAATGATTATAAACCACCTAATATTTATATATAGGAAAACACTTGTAAAAATGATCTCCCTTCTGCAGGGGCAATAGAACAATGAATAAATAATTATAAACCACCTAACATTTATATATACAAAAATACACATAAAAATGATCTCCTTTCTATAAGGGCAATACAACCCCAAGTAAATAATTATAAACACCTAAATTTTGTATAGAGGAAAAATACTCATAAAAATGATCTCCCTTCTGTAACCGCAATACAACCCTAAGTAAATACTTATAAACCCCCTAACTTTTATATATAGGAAAGTACTTATAAAAATGATCTCCCTTCGGTAGGGGCAATAGAACAACGAATAAGTAATTATAAGCCCCCTAACATTTATATAAACATAAATATTCATAAAAATGATCTCCTTTCTATAAGAGCAATACAACCCCAAGTAAATAATTATAAACACCTAACTTTTCTATAGAGGAAAAGTTCTCATAAAAATGATCTCCCTTCTGTAACAGCAATACAACCCTAAGTAAATATTAATAAACCTCCTAACTTTTATATACAGGAAAGTACTTGTAAAAATGATCTCGCTTCTGTAGGGCTAACAGAACAACGAATAAATAATTGTAAACCTCCTAACATTTATATATAGGAAAAATACTCATATAAATGATCTCCCTTCTATAAGGGTAATACAACCCTAAGTAAATAATTATAAACCCCCTAACTTTTATATATAGGAAAAATACTCATAAAAAGCATCTCCCTTCTCTAAGGGCAATACAACCCTAAGTAAATAATTATAAAACCACTAACTTTTATATATAGGAAATATACTCATAAAAATGATCACCCTTCTATAAGGGCAATACAACCCTAAGTAAATAATTATAAAACCACTAACTTTTATATATAGGAAAAATACTCATAAAAATGATCTCCCTTCTCTAAGGGCAATTCAACCCTAAGTAAATAATTATAAACCCCTAACATTTATATATATAAAAATACTCATAAAAATGATCTCCCTTCTGTCAGGGCAATTCAACCCTAAGTAAATAATTATAAACCCCCTAATATTTATATATAGGAAAATACTTGTAAGAATGATCTCCCTTCTGCAGGGGCAATAGAACAACGAATAAATAATTACAAATCACCTAACATTGATATATGCAAAAATACACATAAAAATGATCTCCCTTCTGTAGGGGCGATGACACCGCCGCCCTACGGCTCCGTCAGGGCAGTAGCTCGTTCGTTGCGACAGACACCGGGAAGCTGCCGCCGCTGATGGTTGGAGGACATCCCGGGACGTCGAATGTTTCTTCGTCCGTCTCCCACCGCCTTCGCAGTTTCCTGCCAAACTTTCGGTCCTCAACTAACTCGTCTATTCACCACGCAATTCTCGGACGTCCAGTCACCGTGTCGGCCCAGTCGAAAGTTCTGAGTCTCGCCCGCCTTCTTCAACCGCCCGCCTTCTAGTCGTCGTCCTCCTCGGAAGCAGCCTTTTGTCTACCACCATCTGGCTCGTCTTCATCGCGAGACACGCGGCTAATGCTCGTCGGTTAAATGGCGAATTCCTCCCGGAACGCTCGATCGACCGGTGACGGCGAACGATTCCGTTTCCGTTCGTTACTCGATCCTTCGGTTTCGGTGGAACTGTCGTTGTTGCGCCTCTCACACAGCCTTCTCGTCTCTCCTTCGGCTTTCGAAAGACTTCGCGTATCTCACGCCGGCGCCGCGTGTCGACTATGCGAAAAACTTGAAAGGTCCGTAAAAGAAACGTCTTTTTAACGATCAAAGACGGGAGGTACGCCGCCGCCGGTCCTGCTGCACGAGATGGTGTCGTAAAAATCTCGCTTCTTCCTTCTTACGCACGCCAAACTTGCCGCCGAAGAAAGCAGGAAAGCGAGGCGTCGGTTGCGCCTCCCGACCAGCGTTCATCGTCGTTGCCGTTGACGAGCCGAACGCGAGCACGAAAAAGAACGATACCTGGTTGATCCTGCCAGTAGTCATATGCTTGTCTCAAAGCTTAAGCCATGCAAGTGTAAGTTCACGCCACGCATTAGAACGGGCGAAACCGCGAATGGCTCAGGAACCGGACCTAATCCTCGGGACCGTAATCCTCCTCGGAGGCGATGGATAACTGTGGCAATTCTAGAGCTAATACATGTGACACAGGCCGCGATCGGTCGGCGCGTCGTCGCCTGCGTGCCGTCACGCGCGTGGGCACCCGCGTCGGCCGTTACGGGTCGCGGCGCTACATATTAGACTGAGACCGATGCGCGTCATTCCGTCCTCTCGTCGTGGTCGTCGTCGTGGTCGTCGTCGTGGTCGTCGTCGTGGTCGTCGTCTTGTTCCCTCTGGGTGGTGAGCGGCGGCCGTCGGGCGGCGTTTCGCGGTGGGGCCAAATGGCGGCGCGCTCCGCTTTGGTGACTCTGGATAACTCACTGGTCGATCGCACTGGCTTTCACGCCTGGCGACGGGTCTCTCGAGGGTCCGCCCTATCAACTGTCGACGGTCGGTTAAGTGCCTACCGTGGTTACTACGGGTAACGGGGAATCGGGGTTCGATTCCGGAGAGGGAGCATGCGAAACGGCTACCACATCCAAGGAAGGCAGCAGGCGCGCAAATTACCCACTCCCGGCACGGGGAGGTAGTGACGAAAAATAACGACGCGGGACTCTGTCGAGGCCCCGCGATCGGAATGAGTACACTTCAAATCCGTTAACGAGGACCAACCGGAGGGCAAGTCTGGTGCCAGCAGCCGCGGTAATTCCAGTTCCGGTAGCGTATATTAAAGTTGTTGCGGTTAAAAAGCTCGTAGTCCGAACTCGGGTTCGTGGTCGCGTTTGCGGCCCCGGGGCGGCGGCGCCATCGTCCATCGTTGACTTTGGTCGTCCGTGCGCATTCCCGGCCCTTTCCGCCGGTGTCAACCGCTTGCACATCCGCCACGCGGTCCTGCCGGCGAAGTTACGCGGGGGAGTAGCAGGTGTCTCCGACGGGTTTGCCGCGGAGGTAGCGGGTCCAGCGAGCGTCGCCGTCCGCGGTGCATCGGCACCGGGAGTCGTTCCGTTTCGGCGCGCGCCGCGGTCTAAAGGCGGTTGCGGTCAAACGCGGCCTTTCTTCCCCCAACCCCCTGTCGGCGGCGGCCAGCGGTGTTCACTCGTCGTCTGCATCGCCGTCGTCGCCTAAAGGGGTGGGTGGGCGTGGGTCGCGTCGCCTCCGTCTCGCGTTGTCGCCCGCGGGCGTTCCCTGCCGTTGTTTAAATTCCGCGCGGTGGCCTGCTCTCGTCCTCCAGTATTCCCTCGGGCCCTGCTCTACCTACCTCCGCGTCTAATCTTCGCGTCCGTTTTGCGCGCGTGCGAGGTCGGCGGTTTCTCCTCCAAGGGTGCTCTTGACCGAGTGTCCGCGGCGGCCGGTACGTTCACTTTGAAAAAATTAGAGTGCTCAGAGCGGGCTGTTCAAGCTTGCATACGATAAGCATGGAATGATGAAAGAGGGCCTCGTCTACGTCTGTCGGTCTCCGTCTACGGCGAGGCAATGATCGAAGGGAGCAGTCGGGGCCACTCGTATTGCGACGTTAGAGGTGAAATTCTTGGATCGTCGCAAGACGAACTGCAGCGATGGCGTGTGGCAAGCACGTTTTCCTCGATCAAGAGCGAAAGTCGGAGGTTCGAAGACGATCAGATACCGTCGTAGTTCCGACCGTAAACGATGCCGACCGGCTATCCGCCAGCGTTCGCTTCCATGACCCGGCGGGTAGCCTGCGGGAAACCAGAGTTCGGTTCCGGGGGGAGTATGGTTGCAAAGCTGAAACTTAAAGGAATTGACGGAAGGGCACCACCAGGAGTGGAGCCTGCGGCTTAATTTGACTCAACACGGGAAAACTCACCCGGTCCGGACACCGATAGGATTGACAGATCGATAGCTCTTTCTTGATTCGGTGGGTGGTGGTGCATGGCCGTTCTTAGTTGGTGGAGCGATCCGTCTGGTTGATTCCGATAACGAACGAGACTCCGGCCTGCTAACTAGTGCGCCGATGTGTGTGTTTATTCAACGGCGGGCTCAGCGTTCATCGCAGCGCCCGGGTCCGGGTCGGTTTTCTCACGCACTTCTTAGAGGGACGGGTGGCAGAAAGCCACACGAGGCGGAGCGATAACAGGTCTGTGATGCCCTTAGATGTCCGGGGCCGCACGCGCGCTACACTGGAGGTATCAGCGGGGACTTCGCCCCGGCCCGAGAGGGTCGGGAAACCTCTTAACCACCTCCCGTGATAGGGATCAGGGCCTGTAACCAACCCCGTGAACGAGGAATTCCCGGTAGGCGCGGGTCAACAGCCCGCGTCGATCACGTCCCTGCCCTTTGTACACACCGCCCGTCGCTACTACCGATCGAACGGTCCGGTGAGGTCCTCGGATCTGGCCGACGACGCCGCCGGGCAGCGTGCATGTGGCGCAGCGGCTGCGGTTTTGCCGCCGTCGTTTCCCGCGCGTGTCGTACTAGCCTCGGCGTTCGATGCCTGGAGAAGACGACCGAACCCGATCGTTTAGAGGAAGTAAAAGTCGTAACAAGGTTTCCTTAGGTGAACCTGCGGAAGGATCATTATCGGTGATATGCGTCGTCTTCGCTGTTTTGCTTTCTTCGAAACGCCGACGGGTCGCTCTCTGTTCTCCCCGCCGTCTCCGGGAGACTACTCGTCGGTCGGGACTCGTAGCGTGCGTGTACCGCCGTCAGGAGTGCTTGGTCGGTCGCGGGAAGCACGTTATTAGTCGGCGAAAAACGTAGGGCAGTTTACGCTCGTTTCGCGGCAGCTGCAGCAGACCGAATTGGCCGCGCCACCGTCGCATGGACGGCCCGCCTCCTTGCGTCTGTTTGCTTCTGCTGCTTGCTGCTCCTACCTACTCGTCCGACGCAAATCTCTGCTCTCTGCGCGAGATGGGCGCCCGTCTCGAGCCGTATTACGTCCAGCCATTCCGTTTTCATGTGCCGCCGCTTCTACGTCCCCCTGTGAGTGGAGGTCGAGTACGGTTAGACGTGCACGCGATTCGAGGGGCCGCCACTGCCAGCCACGATCGCGAGACGGATGCCGCCGTCACGCGTCCGTCTGCCGCCTACGTCGACGTGGTGACGTGTCCGGTCCACGCCGCCGTCAATGTCCTCGACAAAATTGTGGTAGTTGCCGGGGTGCCAGTCTGCTGTGGACTAGTACCGCTTCGGTCGCGCGCGCGGGCGCAACGTCTCGGCCTCCTTGCTCCTCTTTCTCGCACACATTTTTAAACATGCCGCAAAAATAAATAAAACAAACAAAAAACCCTGGACGGGGGATCACTCGGCTCGTCCGTCGATGAAGAGCGCGGCTAGCCGCGAGAACTGATGCGATTTGCAGGACTCAGTGAACTTCGACACCTCGAACGCATATTGCGGCCTCGAGATCCCTTGTCTCGGGGCCCCGTCCGGTCGAGAGGCGGAAAATGGCATGTCTTCTCACTCGATAGTGGAGAGGCATCTCACCGTCCTTCGCGTCGTTCTTTCTTTATGGAAAGAATTGCCTTTCTCGCGTGGAGGAAACCGGGACGTCGCAGGAGGGTCTCCTTCGTCTCCCGCTTGCAGACCGCGGGGTCGCTTCCGTTACGACCGCGAGTAGTCGTTGATTGCAAGACTTACGACCAACGCGAGCAGCATAGTTTCGCTCTCGGAGGCCGAAATACAAACCTTGGGCGTCTCGAAGCTCCGCCGTCGCGTTGTTTTTGCAGTCTAAAATATCACTAAACGCAACACCGCCGCCCTCGGCTCGGACGAGACGACCCGCTGAACTTAAGCATATCGCTAAGCGGAGGAAAAGAAACCAACCGGGATTCCCTTAGTAACGGCGAGTGAACCGGGAGAAGCCCAACGCCGAATCCCGTCGCAAGTAAACGGCTTCGGGACATGTGGCGCATGGGTCGAAGACAGCCGCTCGTTTTCATCTCGCGTAGTTCGGAGTTCCCTCGATCGGGGCCGCCCGCGGCGGGTGCCAGGCCCATTCGGTGCGGACGGCGAGCGACGGCTTTCGATCCGAGAGTCGGGTTGCTTGGGAACGCAGCCCAAATCGGGTGGTAAGCTCCATCCAAGGCTAAATACCGGGACGAGTCCGATAGTCGACAAGTACCGTGAGGGAAAGTTGAAAAGAACTTTGGAGAGAGAGTTCAAGAGAACGTGAAACCGCCCAGGGGTAAACGGGTGGGACTGCTCACCGCGATCGCGGGGGGACTCAGTCCGGTGCTGCCGAACGTGGCCCAAACTCGATTTGGTTGCTTGCTTGGGCATTTTGTCCGGGCGGCGCCGCCCATGACAGGCCGGCGCGGACGTCGTTCCGGGGGTCACCGGCGGGGGGATCGCTGTCTGTTGGTTCTGCCTGCAAACTCGTCCCCTCGTCGCCCTCCGGATTCTGCTTTTGCGCTCTCGTCGCCGACGGGAGAGACGGGCCGCGGGGAACGAGGAGAGCGCGGCGGTCGCCGCTGTCGCGGCGACCGCCGCTATGGCGGCGATTCGCGTCGCTGCTGCTGCCGCCGTGGCCGCCGTCGTGTCTTCTCCTCTCCATTCCTCGCGATCACTCGCACCTCTTCTTCGCTCGGCATCATATGGCGCGGGCGCTTCAGCGCGACGCTCACATCCGCACGGCCGGCATCGGACGCACTTTCCCTCCGGTCCGTCGTCGCGACCCGTTCCCGGCGTGCAGGTCGACGCGCGGTGTCCGTAGGCGGAAGTCGCACTCTAAACTCCACCCTCCCCCATCTCGGGGTCGGCGGAGGCGTCTTCTGTCGGGCCCGCGAGCGTACTGCCCCCTTCTGCCGGGGACGGAGGAAACGAAAACGCGATCCGTTACACGTGGCGAACCGGTTTCTTCCCGTTGGACGATCCGTGCGGCGCTTCGCGCGCTCTTCGGCGCCCCACCGTCTCGGGCGTGCGCGGGACAGTGTTCACGGGAGCCTCGAAGCCGGCGCGCGACGTCGTCTCGTCGCGTCGTCTTCTCCGTGTCCGGACGTCAAAAATCTGGACGCGCGGGAGGGCACAGCCGGCGTGGTAGGTTGGCGTCACCATCGTGCCGCCCGTCACCTCGGGTCCGCGACGTGTATCGGCAACCCACCCGACCCGTCGTGAAACACGGACCGAGGAGTCCTGGCCGTTCGCGAGTCGTAGGGGCCACGAAGAACCCAGAAGGCGCAGCGAAAGCGAGAGAGTGCGTGGGAGGGCACCGGTCCGGGAGAGGTGTCGCGGCGAAATCGGTTCCGGCGGGGAGTTTCTTCCTTCCGCCTGCCTAGCCGTGCCCGATTTCGCCGGCGCTTGCCGTCTTCGTCTTGTCGGCGGCCCCCTTTTCCTCCGTCCGTCCCGTATCGGTTCCTCAACGATTTTTCCGTCGCCGGGAGATGACGCAGGAGGCTCGGGCGCTTGTGACGGGGGGAAAATCACGGAGGTCGTTCGCGGGGTTGCAGCCTCAAACTTTCCTCCCACCGCCCACCGGTGAGATCCCGCGGCTTGAACTAGTCACGATTTAGGTCGTCTAGTTTAGGCGCTGCGTGCGGGCGCATCACCCCCGGGTCGGTAATTTTTTTCTCCGAGTACGACTCGGCCGACTCTGGCGTAGCGAGCGGCCAGGGACCCGAAAGATGGCGATCCACGCCCGGTCGGGATGAAGCCAGAGGAAACTCTAGTGGAAGTCCGAAGCGCCTCTGACGTGCAAATCGATCGTCGGAACCGGGTGTAGGGGCGAAAGACCAATCGAGCCGTCTAGTAGCTGGTTCCCTCCGAAGTTTCCCTCAGGATAGCTGGCGTTCGATCGTCGCAATTCCATCCGGTAAAGCGAACGATTGGAGGCCCCGGTGCCGTTCACGGCCTCGACCTACTCTCGAACTCGGAACGGGTGGAACGGGTCGACTCTCCCGAATACGGAGCCGTCCCAATGCTCTGTCGTCGTCTCCTCGGCGGCAGAAACGAATGCGAATGCCAAGTGGGCCACTTTTGGTAAGCAGAACTGGCGCTGTGGGATGAACCAAACGTCCGGCTAAGGTGCCTAACGCGACGCCCATGAGATCCCCGAAAGGGTGTCGGTCGATATAGACAGCAGGACGGTGGCCACGGAAGTCGGAATCCGCTAAGGAGTGTGCAACAACTCACCTGCCGAATCGACCGGCCCCGAAAATGGATGGCGCTGGAGCGACGGACCGATGCCGGACCGTCGCGGCGAGGAGCGCTTGCGCTGGAATAAACGATGCGCGCGCCTGAACTATGCCGCGATGAGTAGGAGGGCGCCGCGGTGAGCACGGAAGCCTAGGGCGCGAGCCCGGGTGGAGCCGACCGCGGGTGCAGATCTCGGTGGTAGTAGCAAATATTCGAACGAGGCCTTCGAAGACCGAAGTGGAGAAGGGTTCCGTGCCAACGGCGGTCGAGCACGGGTCAGTCGGTCCTAAGACGCAGGCGAAAGTCTTCCCGAAAGGCGCCGGATCCGTAAGTCGCGCACGAACCGTAAAAGCAACGAGCGGCCGGCCTTCCGTCGAAAGGGAATCGGGTTAATATTCCCGAACCCGGACTCGGAGAGTGCCCGGGGGTGGCGGCGCTGCTGTCAGCGATGTCGGTGGCGTTTCGTCGCTTCTCGGGCGAAACCGCGGTGACGCAAGCGAGCCCGGAGACGTCGCCGAGAGCCCCGGGAAGAGTTCTCTCTTCTTCGTAAAGGGCCGTGTCCGTGGAATCGGCTCGTCCGGAGATACGGAAAAGGTACCTGTAGAGCGCCGCGGCTCGGGCGGCGTCCGGTGCGCTTTCGGCGGCCCTGGAAAATCCGGGTCCGGTTTTCGCAGCTCTCGAGTCGGTCCGTACCCACCATCCGCAGCAGGTCTCCAAGGTGTACAGCCTCTCGTCGATGGCATCAATGTAGGTAAGGGAAGTCGGCAAAATGGATCCGTACCTTCGGAAGAAGGATTGGCTCCGAGGACCGGGTCGGTCGGGCCGTGCCCGCGTGAAGCGAGGAACCGGTACGGGGCTGTAGCGTTCGCTGCGTTCGCGCTTTGCGGCGCGGGTTCAAGGTGTCGTTGCGGTCCGTCGGCGTTGCGGCGTCGTGCGTGAGCTCGGGGTGTCGGGGTCGCAGGGTTGGGGTAGGTGGTTTTCGGTGGTACAGACACGATGTGATTTCTGCCCAGTGCTCTGAATGTCAAAGTGAAGAAATTCAACCAAGCGCGGGTAAACGGCGGGAGTAACTATGACTCTCTTAAGGAACTATGACTCTCTTAAGGCTGGTCCTCGAGAGGTTATGGTGCTGGGCCCCCTCCCATAGGGTCCCGCCGGTAACAGCCAAATAGCTTATGGCTTCTGGCTGGCTAAGAGCCCGGAAAGTCGTCCGCAGACCATAAATGTGGGGTGCCCGCGCTTCCTAAATGCGCCGGTCTTTGTGGGTATGCCATTCCCCTCTGATTGTCTACATTGGCCTCTCAGTAACAAGCTTATGCAATTCCCCCGTCGAGACGGACGGTGGCCAAAAATGGTTCTCTTCGACAGAGCGGGGGGGGGGGTGTATGCGCGTGCCCTTTGTTGGTGGGGGCATGTTGTCGCCGCTCTCCTGGCCCCGGTGGGATGTTACCGCTGCATCCCAATTGGTCGGGGGTGCCCCCCGTCCTTACTGTCGGGGGACTAACTCACCTAACCTTCTTAGGTTAAAGGGAATTTTCCGCCCTCGCTTGTGGATGACGATTAAAACGCGCCCTACCTCCTCGATGGTGGCATTTGGGCAACGCCCTTCGGGCGGCCAAACGGGTGCAACAGGCGAGGTGTCGTGAGTTAGCCAAATGCCTCGTCATCTAATTAGTGACGCGCATGAACGGATCAACGAGATTCCCACTGTCCCTACCTACTATCTAGCGAAACCACAGCCAAGGGAACGGGCTTGGAACGATCGGCGGGGAAAGAAGACCCTGTTGAGCTTGACTCTAGTCCGACTCTGTGAGGAGACACGGGAGGTGTAGCATAGGCGGGAGACACGCCTTTGTCGGCGTCGGGAGCGCGTAGATCGGAGCCGGGCGTCGGGCGTCGGTTGCCGTGGAGGTCGGTTTCGTACGGTGGTAGCGAGTGGCGGTTGCGGGGACGGGGGTTTATGGCTGGGGGGTTCACGACTCTCGACGTTCACTCTTCGCCTTCCCACTTCTGTTTTCTTTCTTCCGTCGGGCGGGGCCACCGCCTTCTCGGTGGGCCGGCGTTTCGTTCGTCCCGGTTTTCCGGCCCTCGCCGTGACTGGCGTCGTTCGGTGTCGTCGAACCTGAAATACCGCCACTTCCGTCGTTTCCTCGCTCACCCGGTGAAAAAGGGGACGGGTCGCTCGGCGGCCCTCTTGCTAGCGCCAAGGGCACGGGCTCCCCCCGATTGGGGCCCGCGCTCGACCCTTAGCCGGGGACCGTGCCGGGCGGGGAGTTTGACTGGGGCGGTACGTCTGTCAAACGGTAACGCAGGTGTCCCAAGGCGAGCTCAGCGAGGACGGAAACCTCGCGTAGAGCAAAAGGGCAAAAGCTCGCTCGATCTCGATTTTCAGTACGAATACGGACCGCGAAAGCGTGGCCCATCGATCCAAGCGTTAGATTGTTCACCCACTGACAGGGAACGTGAGCTGGGTTTAGACCGTCGTGAGACAGGTTAGTTTTATCCTACCGATCGGCACGTGTTACGTCGGCCGTGGCCACGGCTATCCCGTCCAGTACGAGAGGAACCGCGGGATCGGAGCAACGGTTCGCGTGCTCGCTCGAACGAGCGGCGGTGCCACGCTGCCTCCGCGCGATAACGGCTGAAAGCCTCTAAGCCGGAACCGCGACCGGTGCCGTCACGGTATTACGAAAGGCGTCTCTTTTCGTTCCGCTGGAGCCTGCCATAGCGGGCGTCGTCGTCGCTAGGGGCGGCTGCGGTCGTCGTGGTCCGCATCGGTGGCGCTCGTCGTCGCCGTGCGCGTCCGCTACTTCGGCTGCTGTCGTTTCGCACGTGGCGGCGTCCGCGAACGGGCCACCCGATTTGACATCTGCGACAGGCGGGATTTTGCCGTCGCCGTCTTATTTCGAACCCCCCGTGGAGCGTGAGACGAGGGATCGCTCGTAGACCACTTGACTTCAGGCTTGGGGTGTCGTACTTAGTAGAGCAGCCACCACACTGCGATCTATTGAGACTCGATTCGTCCTCCCAGAGGGATGACCCAAGGAAAGCAGCATCAACTTGTTCCAAAATAATTCGATCGTTTGTGTTCCGCATGATATCAGTTGTATCTTTGTTTTTTTCAGTTGCAACAGTGAAAATGTTATTCTAGCGACAAGAAAACTTGCACGACGATGGCCTTCGTTTGCCGTAGCCGGACTCCCGTAATGCGCCTCAGAAGGTACGTGCGTAACTCTGTCGAATCGTTAAATGGCTAAGTTCGTCGAAGCCCTTCGTTTGCCGTAGCCGGACTCTCGTAATGCGCCTCGGCAGTGGTAGGTCGGACCAGTGAATTTGACAAGTGCCAATTTTCGATGGCCTTCGTTTGCCGTAGCCGGACTCCCGTAATGCGCCTCAGAAGGTACGTGCGTAACTCCGTCGAATCGTTAAATGGCTAAGTTCGTCGAAGCCCTTCGTTTGCCGTAGCCGGACTCTCGTAATGCGCCTTGGCAGTGGTAGGTCGGACCAGTGAATTTGACAATACTTATAAACCCCCTAAAAATTATATATGCAAAAATACTCATAAAAAATGTCTCCCTTCTGTAGGGGCAATAGAACAATGGGTAAATAATTATAAACCCAATAACATTTATATATACAGAAATACACATAAAAATGATCTCCTTTCTATAAGGGCAAAACAACCCCAAGTAAATAATTATAAACACCTAAATTTTGTATAGAGGAAAAGTACTCATAAAAATGATCTCCCTTCTGTAACCGCAATACAACCCTAAGTACATACTTATAAACCCCCTAACTTTTATATATAGGAAAGTACTTGTAAAAATGATGTCCCTTCTGTAGGGGTAATAGAACAACGAATAAATAATTGCAAACCCCCTAACATTTATATATAGGAAAAATACTCATATAAATGATCACCCTTCTATGAGGGTAATACAACCCTAAACAATAATTATAAACACCCTAAATTTTATATATAGGAAAAATACTCATCAAAATGATCTCCCTTCTGCAGGGGCAATAGAACGACGAAAAAATAATTATAAACCCTATAACATTTATATATATAAAAATACTCATAAAAATGATCACCCTTCTATAAGGGCAATTCAAACCTAAGTAAATAATTATAAACCCCCTAACTTTTATATATAGGAAAAATACTCATAAAAATGATCTCCCTTCTGCAAGGGCAATACAACCCTAAGTAAATAATTATAAACTCCCTAACTTTTATATATAGGAAAATACTTTTAAAAATGATCTCCCTACTCTAGGGGCAATACAACCCTAAGTAAATGATTATAAACCCCCTAATATTTATATATAGGAAAATACTTGTAAGAATGATCTCCCTTCTGCAGGGGCAATAGAACAACGAATAAATAATTATAAACCCCCTAACATTTATATATACAAAAATACTCATAAAAATGATCTCCCTTCTGTAGGGGCAATAGAACAATGGGTAAATAATTATAAACCCCCTAACTTTTATATATAGGAAAATACTTGTAAAAATTTTATCCCTTCTGTAGGGGCAATGGAACAACGAATAAATAATTATAAACCCCCTAACATTTATATATACAAAAATACTCATAAAAATGATCTCCCTTCTGTACGGGCAATATAACCCTAAGTAAATAATTATAAACCCCGTAACTTTTATATATAGGAAAAATACTCATAAAAATGATCTCCCTTCTGTAAGGGCAATATAACCCTAAGTAAATAATTATAAACACCCTAACATTTATATATACCTAAATACTCATAAAAATGATCTCCCTTCCGTAAGGACTATACAACCCTAAGTAAATAATTATAAACCCCCTAACTTTTATATATAGGAAAAATACCCCTAAAAATGATCTCCCTTCTGTAGGGCTATAGGACTCGGAGTAAATAATTATGAACCCTTAATATTTATATATAGAAAAATCTCGGAAAAATGGTCTCCCTTCTGTAGGGGCAGTAGAATTCTGAGTAAATAATTATAAACTCCCCAACATTTATATACAAAAATACTCTTAAACATAAAAAACAGCAATTCATGCCAACAACAACACAAGTATTATTTATTGTGATGTTGGAGATTTGAGAGACAGTAATACTGAGTAGAATATAAGTTTGCGGCCAAATGTAAATGAAATATTGATCGGAATCCAACAGAAGGATAAGGTGAAGAATAAGCAAATTGTATACAGACTTTCTCATATGTTTCTTTTTAGAGATGTGTGTAATGAGCATCCACATAATTAAATCAGTAAATGCAAAGTGTCTGGTGTCTTATCTCAATTTTTGTTGATTGCTAAGAGATAAATGTTATTATTATGGTCATGAAAAAGAAAAAGGAGCCGATATTTTTGTTGACGCATATGTTGGTGGCCTGTCCATGTTGACTGCCTGTCCAATAATGAGACTTTCACGTGTTTGTGTGTGAAGAGGGGTAGAGTGGGGCCAATTTTCATTGATTTAGAAAGCGTGAATTGATGATAATTACAATTGTTCTAAATATTTTTGATATTATAATTAATTTTTATTTATTTACTTTTTTATGGAAACAACACAGTGACAGTATAATTAATTTTTATTTATTTACTTTTGTAAGGAAACAACACAGTGACAGTATATTTAATTTTTATTTATTTACTTTTTTATGGAAATGACACAGTGACAGTATAATTAATTTTTATTTATTTACTTTTTTATGGAAACAACACAGTGACAGTATAATTAATTTTTATTTATTTCCTTTTATATGGAAACAACACAGCGACAGTATAATTAATTTTTATTTATTTACTTTTTTATGCAAACAACACAGTGACAGTATAATTAATTTTTATTTATTTCCTTTTATATGGAAACAACACAGTGACAGTATAATTAATTTTTATTTATTTACTTTTTTATGGAAATGACACAGTGACAGTATAATTAATTTTTATTTATTTACTTTTTTATGGAAACAACACAGTGACAGTATAATTAATTTTTATTTATTTACTTTTTTATGGAAATGACACAGTGACAGTATAATTAATTTTTATTTATTTACTTTTTTATGGAAACAACACAGTGACAGTATAATTAATTTTTATTTATTTACTTTTTTATGGAAATGACACAGTGACAGTATAATTAATTTTTATTTATTTACTTTTTTATGGAAACAACACAGTGACAGTATAATTAATTTTTATTTATTTACTTTTTTATGGAAATGACACAGTGACAGTATAATTAATTTTTATTTATTTACTTTTGTATGGAAACAACACAGTGACAGCATAATTAATTTTTATTTATTTACTTTTTTATGGAAATGACACAGTGACAGTATAATTAATTTTTATTTATTTACTTTTTTATGGAAACAACACAGTGACAGTATAATTAATTTTTATTTATTTCCTTTTATATGGAAACAATACAGCGACAGTATAATTAATTTTTATTTATTTACTTTTTTATGGAAACAACACAGTGACAGTATAATTAATTTTTATTTATTTCCTTTTATATAGAAACAACACAGTGACAGTATAATTAATTTTTATTTATTTACTTTTTTATGGAAACAACACAGTGACAGTATAATTAATTTTTATTTATTTACTTTTTTATGGAAACAACACAGTGACAGTATAATTAATTTTTATTTATTTACTTTTTTATGGAAACAACACAGTGACAGTATAATTAATTTTTATTTATTTACTTTTTTATGGAAATGACACAGTGACAGCATAATTAATTTTTATTTATTTACTTTTTTATGGAAATGACACAGTGACAGTATAATTAATTTTTATTTATTTACTTTTTTATGGAAACAACACAGTGACAGTATAATTAATTTTTATTTATTTACTTTTTTATGGAAATGACACAGTGACAGTATAATTAATTTTTATTTATTTACTTTTTTATGGAAATGACGCAGTGACAGCATAATTAATTTTTATTTATTTACTTTTTTATGGAAATGACACAGTGACAGTATAATTAATATTTATTTATTTACTTTTCTATGGAAACAACACAGTGACAGTATAATTAATTTTTATTTATTTACTTTTTTATGGAAATGACACAGTGACAGTATAATTAATTTTTATTTATTTACTTTTTTATGGAAACAACACAGTGACAGTATAATTAATTTTTATTTATTTACTTTTTTATGGAAATGACACAGTGACAGTATAATTAATTTTTATTTATTTACTTTTGTATGGAAACAACACAGTGACAGCATAATTAATTTTTATTTATTTACTTTTTTATGGAAATGACACAGTGACAGTATAATTAATTTTTATTTATTTACTTTTTTATGGAAATGACACAGTGACAGCATAATTAATTTTTATTTATTTACTTTTTTATGGAAATGACACAGTGACAGTATAATTAATTTTTATTTATTTACTTTTTTATGGAAACAACACAGTGACAGTATAATTAATTTTTATTTATTTACTTTTTTATGGAAATGACACAGTGACAGTATAATTAATTTTTATTTATTTACTTTTTTATGGAAATGACGCAGTGACAGCATAATTAATTTTTATTTATTTACTTTTTTATGGAAATGACACAGTGACAGTATAATTAATATTTATTTATTTACTTTTCTATGGAAACAACACAGTGACAGTATAATTAATTTTTATTTATTTACTTTTTTATGGAAATGACACAGTGACAGTATAATTAATTTTTATTTATTTACTTTTTTATGGAAACAACACAGTGACAGTATAATTAATTTTTATTTATTTACTTTTTTATGGAAATGACACAGTGACAGTATAATTAATTTTTATTTATTTACTTTTGTATGGAAACAACACAGTGACAGCATAATTAATTTTTATTTATTTACTTTTTTATGGAAATGACACAGTGACAGTATAATTAATTTTTATTTATTTACTTTTTTATGGAAATGACACAGTGACAGCATAATTAATTTTTATTTATTTACTTTTTTATGGAAATGACACAGTGACAGTATAATTAATTTTTATTTATTTACTTTTTTATGGAAACAACACAGTGACAGTATAATTAATTTTTATTTATTTACTTTTTTATGGAAATGACACAGTGACAGTATAATTAATTTTTATTTATTTACTTTTTTATGGAAATGACGCAGTGACAGCATAATTAATTTTTATTTATTTACTTTTTTATGGAAATGACACAGTGACAGTATAATTAATATTTATTTATTTACTTTTCTATGGAAACAACACAGTGACAGTATAATTAATTTTTATTTATTTACTTTTTTATGGAAATGACACAGTGACAGTATAATTAATTTTTATTTATTTACTTTTTTATGGAAACAACACAGTGACAGTATAATTAATTTTTATTTATTTACTTTTTTATGGAAATGACACAGTGACAGTATAATTAATTTTTATTTATTTACTTTTTTATGGAAATGACACAGTGACAGCATAATTAATTTTTATTTATTTACTTTTTTATGGAAACAACACAGTGACAGTATAATTAATTTTTATTTATTTACTTTTGTATGGAAACAACACAGTGACAGCATAATTAATTTTTATTTATTTACTTTTTTATGGAAACAACACAGTGACAGTATAATTAATTTTTATTTATTTACTTTTTTATGGAAACAACACAGTGACAGTATAATTAATTTTTATTTATTTACTTTTTTATGGAAACAACACAGTGACAGTATAATTAATTTTTATTTATTTACTTTTTTATGGAAACAACACAGCGACAATATAATTAATTTTTATTTATTTACTTTTTTATGGAAATGACACAGTGACAGTATAATTAATTTTTATTTATTTACTTTTGTATGGAAACAACACAGTGACAGTATAATTAATTTTTATTTATTTCCTTTTATATGGAAACAACACAGTGACAGTATAATTAATTTTTATTTATTTACTTTTGTATGGAAACAACACAGTGACAGTATAATTAATTTTTATTTATTTCCTTTTATATGGAAACAACACAGCGACAGTATAATTAATTTTTATTTATTTACTTTTTTATGGAAACAACAAAGCGACAATATAATTAATTTTTATTTATTTACTTTTTTTATCGAAACGACACAGTGACAGTATAATTAATTTTTATTTATTTACTTTTTTATGGAAACAACACAGTGACAGTATAATTAATTTTTATTTATTTACTTTTTTATGAAACAACACAGTGACAGTATAATTAATTTTTATTTATTTACTTTTTTATGGAAATGACACAGTGACAGTATAATTAATTTTTATTTATTTACTTTTTTATGGAAACAACACAGTGACAGTATAATTAATTTTTATTTATTTACTTTTTTATGGAAATGACACAGTGACAGTATAATTAATTTTTATTTATTTACTTTTTTATGGAAACAACACAGTGACAGTATAATTAATTTTTTATTTATGTATTTCTTTATGGATATGACATGATTTTAAAATTTATTAGACTAAAAGAAGTGCTACAAAAAAGAAAAAAAAATTGTTAAGCCCTTATTGAAATGATACTGTAAACTGATTGCTGTAACAAAATTATTTCCTTTTTCAACTCCCATATGAAAAATAATCTAACAGTTGTAAAAATAAAAGATAAATAAAATTCTTTTTAAAATATTCACACTTGAAAATGTAATTAAACTTTACATTTTTCGATCCGTCACATAGGCCTTTATTTAATAAAAAGAACTCTTGTTAAGAATAATTAAGGGATGAATTTAAAAATTGCACTGAAAAATTAAAAGTAAATTAAAATAAAACATTCAGTGTATTTTTTTGTTGTCACATTTGAAAGAAAATATTTTATTAAATTATGCAAATACAAACTCTGGATTAAAATTATTTTCTAAGTTTTACTGAATTTTTTTTGATAAGGTTCAGGATAAATTTTCAGTGTGTTTATAGTGGCGCAGATTTTAAAATAAATGGTTGATTTACCCACACCAAGAAGATTAATAGAGGATGATAATGACAAGGAAACGCATGGGTAATTAGAAAAAAACAGATAAAGAACTTATTCCCAAATTTACACACTTGAAGTTGTATCAGTAGCTCGTTTCAGGAAAATAAAACAAAAATTTTTAAAGTCCATAGTTTTAAAGAATTGTCATGAAGTGTAAATGTCCATACAAAAGATTAAATGATCTGATACAAAATAATATTAAAAAATGTTAAAACAAAGGTAACAGTGTTTGTTGCTCACAAAAGGGATAAATGGTTGCATACTTTCAAAAGTAGACTAAGAGAGATAGTTTGAAATATTTAGATTTCTTAGATTATTGAGAGAAAATTCTTCAAAGTGCTGTGTACTTGGGTAAAAGCTGATAATATAATTGGCGAGTAATTGGCAAGAATTTTAATGCTGGTTGCAGTGAACAG
Organism: Acanthosepion lycidas; assembly: GCA_963932145.1. Taxonomy (NCBI): domain Eukaryota; kingdom Metazoa; phylum Mollusca; class Cephalopoda; order Sepiida; family Sepiidae; genus Acanthosepion; species Acanthosepion lycidas. Next base: position 95,220,657 of record OZ010599.1, read on the forward strand.
AAATGAAACCTTTCACATTAATACAGGCATTCTTTTAAATTTAATTTTTCTCATATCAAAAGTAATTTTGCATAAGCTTGCTACTTTCTTTTCTTTCTTCTCTTGACTCAACCGCTAATCTCTGTGTAGTTTAAATGAGTCTTTATTACTATGACATCACTTGTACAAATCAAGATACCGCTGATTCAATTCACCATTCTTGCTTTCTAAACACTTCACAATGTAAATCCGTCTTTTTCTTCTCCTGTTTTCACTCCTTCGGTCTTCTTTTATCAGGCCAACACTGTGGTCGACTAACCAATCAGCATTCTTCGCTTTTATTTTCAGTTACCTAGGCAAATAGCCTCCTCCAGTTCGACCATTCAGCACATGACTTGCTATTGGTGGAAGCATGCCAAACTGTACAAAAGCCCTTGTTACCACACATACTGCTACAATTGCTAGACTGGAGAGTGATACCATTTTCATGGAGAAAACTTGCCGATGTCACGTGCTTCACATTATGGTAAGACCCTTATTGTCCTATGCACCAGATGCAAGCCACTATGGCTTGCTTGCTTCTATGGGGCTGTTTACCACATTCTGTAAAGTCAAGGTTTTCATTGGTCCAAAGAAAATTTCACATAGGCTCATGAATTTCTTTCTATCTTTTTCCTCAGCTCACCTGAATTTAAAGGGATTAGGTGAAAGGAGTTATTATTTCACACTCACTACATGTTCACACTTGATAATGTATTTTTTTCAGAAATAACATCTTCAATGATTTTTCTTTACACAACTATAAAAATACTTTGCAAATACCCTCCCAAATTAAAAGTTCCCATATATCAAAATTGGTGGTAGGTGGAGACACCCTAAAATATTTCCACAAATTTTCTAATAAAATAACCTATTCAGTATACAATTCCCTCATTAATGAATAAGTTCTGAAAAGTGTAGAAAAAAACCCAATGATGATGAGGACGGGGGGAGGTGTCAAAAAATGCAGTACTTGCTGGCAGGCTTGTGGTTTTTTCTTCTTCTTTGGTTGCCTCAAGGAAATGGATTGCATGACTCTCTTTCTCAGCTGTTACACTGGGTAGTTGTGAAACAGACACCAAACTCAGCTGCGCCTACTTCGACTTCCTCTTTGTTTATCTGTCAATTCGTACGTTCAGCTCTATTGCACACAGTCCGCCGAATGATGCTCAATTCACTCGTGGTCCTGGTACCCCGCTTTTTATGCTGTTCTAATACGGCCGAAATTTGCATGTATGCTAATATCATCTCATTTTGGATGAGATCGGCGCGCATAAATTGTGTCTTCAATAGCAGCCATATTTCTTTTTGTCATTACTTTGCAAGCAAGACATGTTCACGCTCGTTTCGAATTCTGAGCTAAGTCATGTCTTTCGTCAGCTTAAATCAGATAATTCCCTGATTTTTGAAACAGGGACAAATTTCTTTTTCCTTCTTTCTTTATTTTAAGATTTCAGCCATTATAGTCTCTAGCTTTCTTCAGGTATATGCCTTGCTGCTTCTTGGTTTCCACCTTGTTAGAAATCCTTTTCTGTAGATCCTGTCTTTAAGAACTCTGGGGAATTCTGGGTGTGTGTTCTTCGAGTATATTCACATACAACAATAATTACTTAAAGGGAATTCTTTCAAAAATGGTCGGCTCTCTGTACTGCTCCAGTAAGTACCTGACTCTTTGTGCTATCCTCTACCTTTACAAGAGCCGGATGAGCCTAAAAATGGGGTACTGTTATCATATTTGGGTAGGAGCTGTCCAGTCCTCAATTTCCAGTCTTGATAGAGTCCAAAAGCGTCTTCAAGTTTTTGTAGGTGACAAATTATTTTCCACCATTTGATTTTCTCTTAGGTGGGATGTGGCAAGCCTCTCACTGCTCTATAACTACTTCCATGAAAAGTGCTCAGACAAACTACATTCACGGCTAGAATCCTGCCATATTGTAAGAAGCCACCCTCATTCCCTCTCTATTCCATTGGTGAGAAGCAAGTTCTACAGTTTCTTCCCACAAACCACTGCTTTGTGGAACCAACTCTCAAGAGGATGTTTCCATACAATATTAATCTGAGCAAGTCTAGGATTAACCATTATCGTCACCTCTTATCCCTTAAACTGCCCCTTAACATAACCTACCTTGAGTGGCCCCCGACTTTTCAGTTGCAAACAGCTGTCTGCTACCAGTTGCTTGCTACTGATAGCTCGCTCCCACTCTCATATTATCAACTCTGATAGTAAATCTTAGCTCTCCTGCCCCTGGTGATACAGATCTTAACTTTCTCAGTGACTGCGATGAAAGACTAGACCCTTCTTCAGTATGTTTCCTGTCACTGATGTTGATAGTCGATACCTCTTCTTTGGCTTTACTTGCCGCTGTCTATAAGTGTTGGTTTAATCAGAGAATGAAGTATCACCTTTGCTTTCACCTAGTAGGTGGTTCTCAAGATGCAAAATTTCTATTGTTATGAGTTCAAATTTTCACTTTGCTTTCTTAGACCTGTGGCTACCTGTCAACAAGTTTTCGGCAAAAGAAAGAAAGAAATTATGACTAATAGCACAATCCATCTTAGAGGAATAGTAGTGACCCAAATTATCTCTTTGGTGCCAACACCATTTCACAAATGTTTGAATATGTTATTTATTTTAGCGTTTCATAAATATTGGATACATTATTTATTCTAGCATCAAGAAAATCAGTTAGTTAAGTGCCATATGTGGCACACACTTTGTCGATCATGTGTCTTTTGATTCGTAGCTGACTAGGCAGAGATTTTCCGACAGTGGGTTGCCATGTCTTTCTGTGGTAGACTGGTTGCCAACCAAGGCTATAGAACCTAGTCTGTCTTGCTATTCAGCCCATAGCTGGGAGGAGAAAAGATGGATTCATACCTTTCCCAAGGGTATTTGTGCATAAGTGAATATAATGAACTTGACTGGAATTTGAACTCGGTTCTCTGAGTTTGCATTCCAAGCTGATATCCATTACATCACAACACACATCCTATTACCCGATTACTTTGGCTTAACTAATTTAAATTATACAATGGTTAGGGTTAGTTTAATTTACATATATCCTCCTAGTGTATAATGTGTTAATGTATCTTATTTAAACATTCCCTCTGAGTGTAATAAAACTTTGTGAACAATGGATCTGTCCAAAAGAAAATAAACTAAGAATACTGTTGCAATTTTGTTTGGGGTGCAGGTAGAGAGCACAATTCTCACCCCAGATACTACCAGACCCTCTGCACGCCACTGGATACATGCTTGGGTGGTCAGGACTCTTTCAATTCATGACTGACTAGGCAGAATATTTTCCTGCAATACGTTGTCATTTCTTTCCGTGATAGACTGGTTGCCAACCAAGGCTATAGAACCTAGTCTGTCCTGTTATTCAACCCATAGCTGGGAGGAGAAGAGATGGCTTCATACCTTTCTCTAGGGAATGTAACAAACCTGACTGGAATTTAAACTTGGCTCTTCGATTTCTCATTTCAAGTCGATATCCATTACACTATCCACACATCGAAGCAAGTACAAAAATTTAAGTTTGAGGGAAGTTTTTAATAGAGGACAGAAAGTGTGGCACTGAAATCCAAAGGTGTATTGGGATAGCCAAAGATGTATTTCAAAAGCTAAGCAGTGTATTAAGAAACAGAAAATTTTCATTAGAAACGTGTTCTGAAATGTTATGTGATATTTGTCCTCATATACGATAGTGAATGCTGGACAATGTCCTCAAAGATGAAGAAGAGACTTGAAGTAACAGAAATGTAATTCTACAGAAGGATACTGAGAATACCATAGACTGAACATCTGGAAACAGAAAGGAAACTTATACTGAATATCAGAAAGAGACAGTTAAAATTTCTAGGGTGCATAATGAGGAAAGAAGGCTTAGAAAATTTGACACTCACAATATATATTGAAGACAAGATGTACAGAGGAAAACAGTGCATAACCTACCTTGTGAGCTTGTGTAAATGGTTTGTAGAGCAGGGATTAGGAGAGATAGAAAAAAGACAGGATTGATTAAGAGCTACAAAGGAGAGGGAAACTATGGAGAGCCATGGTCACCAAAATCTTGAAGGGACATGACAGAAGAAGAAGAAATTAAACTTTATGCTAATATCTGTTTCAACATGCCTGTTATGGAGATAGAAGGAAATGTCTTACTTTCTTCTTCTCTCTTTTCTTGCCTCAGTCTTTTTTCAGATCGACTCTTACAGTAGTAAGGGAATTTACAGGATGTCCGTAACGTATGGTCACAACTTTAAAAATTCGTAAAAATTGAAAACTTGAAGATAACTCTACAGGGTTTATTAGAAAACATCAGTAAACAAATAAAGTTTTATTTGAATGCATCAAAACACTTCAAGATGGATTCCATTTGTTGCACACAACATGTCTAGAAGATGCTCAGTTTCTGCTTTTTGCAAGACATTTTTTGTTTTTATAAACTTCTTGTGCCAGACACAGATGCTAGCATAACTTGGTGTTTTTTTTTCATACTGTGTACTGTAATTCCATTAGACTTCAGTGTCTGATTTAGTCTTTATGAACCAACATGCACATTGCACATTCTACTGCACTGTTGTCATTTTCATTTAGGGTCAAGGATCAATAATATGAAATTTCAACATCTACCTGGAAAGACAAATGAAAACGAATTAAAAAAGAACAAACTTTATATATAAATTAAAGCTTTAATAATATTTCTTTAACATGCAAAGAATTGTATTAATGGATCTTAATTCAAATGGATACAATAAACTGTGGAAGTTTCACAGATAATTTATAGACACCCTGTATATCTACTTTTTTTTTCCTTTTTTTTTCCATCATTTCACCCTAAGCAAAGCAATAAAGCCACTAATATTGAAGAGGTTACTGAATGGAAGAGAATATGAGAAAAAGAAAAACATTATTATATTTTAGATAACTTATTTTACCAGCACACCAACCCCAAGTGTCATCTCGCATCGAAATGGGCAGTTTTAGGATTTGTTTTTATTTTGTGTTTAATTTGCAGATAAATTTTTTTATAAAAGATATAGATGTAATTTGGTTTTAATTGCATTTTGTAGCCAGGTGTTTATTCAATTTCCTTTTTATATTTTGGAGTAGTTTTTGTTTTAAGAATTCTAGGTCCTAAGGTTGGGTACATTGAAGAAGTATCTTTGTATAGGTGCCAGTCTTTTGCAGTTAACCCAAAAATGTTTGATAATGAGTACTTCTTGGAAGTTTGGGCATTTTGGAGGGTCTTCATTTTTAAGAGGAAGGAGTAAGTTATATTGGTGTGTCTGATTTTGATTCTTGTAAGTGTGACATTATCTTTTTTTGAGTATTTGGTACTGTGATGTCGTACAGTTGAAATGGGTTTTATTTGATATAGTTTGGTGTTTGTGTGTATGTTCCATAACTTTTTGCCATTGGCTGAGGATGTAAGTGCCAATTGTAACCTTCAAGTCTGTAAAGGGAATTTTTGAATTTGATATGTTCATTGAGAGGGATTCCTTCACTGATTTATCAGCCCTGTTATTTCTAGAGATCACAACATGGCAAGGGATGTGTTTGATGTGTTTTTGATTGAATATTGATTTAAATCTATTCAGGAGTTTGGTGATTAGTGGGTTGTTCATGTTTTTGTTACTGATGGCCATCAGTACAGATAGCGATTCTGAGAGATTAATGGTCTAAGGCTATCAGCAAGAAGAGAGAACAATAAAAGAAAAGGTAATTAAAAAGACAAAAGATAATGATTGACATTGCATTTAAATTTTTGAAGATCAGAGTTGACTAGAAAGCATGAAGCCGGAATAGATTTCAATAAGTGTGATAAAAGAAACTGTTAGAATAGAACGTACAGATATATCTAGCTATTTCGACTGTAAAATGATGAGACTTTACTGCCAATCTAATACTGTGCTTGAACTCATAAAGTCTAGGTACCAAAGAAAAAGTCACTTCAGAACAATTACCATGAAAGTATTTATAGAAAAAAATAGAAACTATGTTATAGCAGTGGGAAAATGACTGAAGTCAAGATGTCAGGTTGGGATCGATAATATTGCAGATTTTTATTTGTATTTCATCAAGAATCTCTATATGCATAACAGAAGTACCAGATGAAATATGACAGCAATATTCAATGCATGGAAGGATGGATGGTAGACATATAAATGTGTAAGATAGATTCTGGTGGGAAAAATTGTCTAGCACGATATAGCAGCAGGACTAGCAATTGATTCAGTATAATATTTTCACTTCATGTCGCTGGAAAATGTGAGTCCAAGAAGACACAATGAGTTGTTCCCTGGAGGTTAGCATCAACCATAATGATGGAAAGCAGAAAGGATTCTCTTATATTATATATTATTATATATCTAATGACACAGCAAATTTTAATACAGAGTGAAAATGAAAATAAAAGAATTATCAGAGTTTTATTTGAGTGAAGACTGTGTCAACATTGGCAAGATTTCATTTTTTTATCACTGACCACTTACTCTACCATTACTCTACCATTCTGTCACTTCCCTTCAATTATTCTCTGGAACAACAAATTAAATATTTCTCTCAATAGAGAAAAACTAAATCATTAGCCACAAAAGTTTGTATTTTTTGTATATTTAGTTATACATTAAAAATCAGGAAGAAAGGGATTGTCAGTGGTCAGGATAGAATGCACGCATTACTGATAGAATAGAGGTATTATATGTATAATGTAAATGCATTGCTAATGATTTTACTATAGGAATGCATCGAAAATCAGGAAGAAAGGGATTGTCAGTGGTCAGGAATGAATGCAAGCATTACTGATAGAACAGACGTATTATATGTATAATGTAAATGTATTGCTAATGATTTTACTATAGGAATGCATTGAAAATCAGGAAGAAAGGGATTGTCAGTGGTCAGGAATGAATGCAAGCATTACTGATAGAATAGGGCTATTATGTGTAAAATGTAAATACGTTGCTAATGATTTTACTATAGGAATGCATTGAAAATCAGGAAGAAAGGGATTGTCAGTGGTCAGGAATGAATGCAAGCATTACTGATAGAATAGGGCTATTATATGTATAATGTAAATACATTGCTAATGATTTTACTATAGGAATGCATTGAAAATCAGGAAGAAAGGGATTGTCAGTGGTCAGGAATGAATGCATGCATTACTGATAGAACAGACGTATTATATGTATAATGTAAATGTATTGCTAATGATTTTACTATAGGAATGCATTGAAAATCAGGAAGAAAGGGATTGTCAGTGGTCAGGAATGAATGCAAGCATTACTGATAGAATAGGGCTATTATGTGTAAAATGTAAATACATTGCTAATGATTTTACTATAGGAATGGATTGAAAATCAGGAAGAAAGGGATTGTCAGTGGTCAGGAATGAATGCATGCATTACTGATAGAACAGACGTATTATATGTATAATGTAAATGTATTGCTAATAATTTTACTATAGGAATGCATTGAAAATCAAGTAGAAAGGGATTGTCAGTGGTCAGGAATGAATGCAAGCATTACTGATAGAATAGGGCTATTATATGTATAATGTACATACATTGCTAATGATTTTACTATAGGAATGCATTGAAAATCAGGAAGAAAGGGATTGTCAGTGGTCAGGAATGAATGCAAGCATTACTGATAGAATAGGGCTATTATATGTATAATGTAAATGCATTGCTAATGATTTTACTATAGGAATGCATTGAAAATCAGGAAGAATGGGATTGTCAGTGGTCAGGAATGAATGCAAGCATTACTGATAGAATACGGCTATTATATGTAAAATGTAAATACATTGCTAATGATTTTACTATAGGAATGCATTGAAAATCAGGAAGAAAGGGATTGTCAGTGGTCAGGAATGAATGCAAGCATTACTGATAGAATAGGGCTATTATATGTATAATGTAAATGCATTGCTAATGATTTTACTATAGGAATGGATTGAAAATCAGGAAGAAAGGGATTGTCAGTGGTCAGGAATTAATGCATGCATTACTGATAGAACAGACGTATTATATGTATAATGTAAATGTATTGCTAATGATTTTACTATAGGAATGCATTGAAAATCAGGAAGAAAGGGATTGTCAGTGGTCAGGAATGAATGCAAGCATTACTGATAGAATAGGGCTATTATATGTATAATGTAAATGCATTGCTAATGATTTTACTATAGGAATGCATTGAAAATCAGGAAGAAAGGGATTGTCAGTGGTCAGGAATGAATGCAAGCATTACTGATAGAATAGGGCTATTATATGTATAATGTAAATACATTGCAAATGATTTTACCATAGGAATGCATTGAAAATCAAAAAGAAAGGGATTGTCAGTGGTCAGGAATGAATACAAGCATTACTGATAGAATAGGGCTATTATATGTATAATGTAAATACATTGCTAATGATTTTACTATAGGAATGCATTGAAAATCAGGAAGAAAGGGATTGTCAGTGGTCAGGAATGAATGCAAGCATTACTGATAGAATAGGGCTATTATATGTATAATGTAAATGCATTGCTAATGATTTTACTATAGGAATGCATTGAAAATCAGGAAGAAAGGGATTGTCAGTGGTCAGGAATGAATGCAAGCATTACTGATAGAATAGGGCTATTATATGTATAATGTAAATACATTGCAAATGATTTTACTATAGGAATGCATTGAAAATCAGGAAGAAAGGGATTGTCAGTGGTCAGGAATGAATGCAAGCATTACTGATAGAATAGGGCTATTATATGTATAATGTAAATACATTGCAAATGATTTTACCATAGGAATGCATTGAAAATCAGGAAGAAAGGGTTTGTCAGTGGTCAGGAATGAATGCAAGCATTACTGACAGAATAGGGCTATTATATGTATAATGTAAATACATTGCTAATGATTTTACTATAGGAATGCATTGAAAATCAGGAAGAAAGGGATTGTCAGTGGTCAGGAATGAATGCAAGCATTACTGATAGAATAGGGCTATTATATGTATAATGTAAATGCATTGCTAATGATTTTACTATAGGAATGCATTGAAAATCAGGAAGAAAGGGATTGTCAGTGGTCAGGAATGAATGCAAGCATTACTGATAGAATAGGGCTATTATATGTATAATGTAAATACATTGCAAATGATTTTACCATAGGAATGCATTGAAAATCAGGAAGAAAGGGATTGTCAGTGGTCAGGAATGAATGCAAGCATTACTGATAGAATAGGGCTATTATATGTATAATGTAAATACATTGCAAATGATTTTACCATAGGAATGCATTGAAAATCAGGAAGAAAGGGATTGTCAGTGGTCAGGAATGAATGCAAGCATTACTGATAGAATAGGGCTATTATATGTATAATGTAAATACATTCCTAATGATTTTACTATAGGAATGCATTGAAAATCAGGAAGAAAGGGATTGTCAGTGGTCAGGAATGAATGCAAGCATTACTGATAGAATAGGGCTATTATATGTATAATGTAAATACATTGCAAATGATTTTACCATAGGAATGCATTGAAAATCAAAAAGAAAGGGATTGTCAGTGGTCAGGAATGAATACAAGCATTACTGATAGAATAGGGCTATTATATGTATAATGTAAATACATTGCTAATGATTTTACTATAGGAATGCATTGAAAATCAGGAAGAAAGGGATTGTCAGTGGTCAGGAATGAATGCAAGCATTACTGATAGAATAGGGCTATTATATGTATAATGTAAATGCATTGCTAATGATTTTACTATAGGAATGCATTGAAAATCAGGAAGAAAGGGATTGTCAGTGGTCAGGAATGAATGCAAGCATTACTGATAGAATAGGGCTATTATATGTATAATGTAAATACATTGCAAATGATTTTACTATAGGAATGCATTGAAAATCAGGAAGAAAGGGATTGTCAGTGGTCAGGAATGAATGCAAGCATTACTGATAGAATAGGGCTATTATATGTATAATGTAAATACATTGCTAATGATTTTACTATAGGAATGCATTGAAAATCAGGAAGAAAGGGATTGTCAGTGGTCAGGAATGAATGCAAGCATTACTGATAGAATAGGGCTATTATATGTATAATGTACATACATTGCTAATGATTTTACTATAGGAATGCATTGAAAATCAGGAAGAAAGGGATTGTCAGTGGTCAGGAATGAATGCAAGCATTACTGATAGAATAGGGCTATTATATGTATAATGTAAATGCATTGCTAATGATTTTACTATAGGAATGCATTGAAAATCAGGAAGAATGGGATTGTCAGTGGTCAGGAATGAATGCAAGCATTACTGATAGAATACGGCTATTATATGTAAAATGTAAATACATTGCTAATGATTTTACTATAGGAATGCATTGAAAATCAGGAAGAAAGGGATTGTCAGTGGTCAGGAATGAATGCAAGCATTACTGATAGAATAGGGCTATTATATGTATAATGTAAATGCATTGCTAATGATTTTACTATAGGAATGGATTGAAAATCAGGAAGAAAGGGATTGTCAGTGGTCAGGAATTAATGCATGCATTACTGATAGAACAGACGTATTATATGTATAATGTAAATGTATTGCTAATGATTTTACTATAGGAATGCATTGAAAATCAGGAAGAAAGGGATTGTCAGTGGTCAGGAATGAATGCAAGCATTACTGATAGAATAGGGCTATTATATGTATAATGTAAATGCATTGCTAATGATTTTACTATAGGAATGCATTGAAAATCAGGAAGAAAGGGATTGTCAGTGGTCAGGAATGAATGCAAGCATTACTGATAGAATAGGGCTATTATATGTATAATGTAAATACATTGCAAATGATTTTACCATAGGAATGCATTGAAAATCAAAAAGAAAGGGATTGTCAGTGGTCAGGAATGAATACAAGCATTACTGATAGAATAGGGCTATTATATGTATAATGTAAATACATTGCTAATGATTTTACTATAGGAATGCATTGAAAATCAGGAAGAAAGGGATTGTCAGTGGTCAGGAATGAATGCAAGCATTACTGATAGAATAGGGCTATTATATGTATAATGTAAATGCATTGCTAATGATTTTACTATAGGAATGCATTGAAAATCAGGAAGAAAGGGATTGTCAGTGGTCAGGAATGAATGCAAGCATTACTGATAGAATAGGGCTATTATATGTATAATGTAAATACATTGCAAATGATTTTACTATAGGAATGCATTGAAAATCAGGAAGAAAGTGATTGTCAGTGGTCAGGAATGAATGCAAGCATTACTGATAGAATAGGGCTATTATATGTATAATGTAAATACATTGCAAATGATTTTACCATAGGAATGCATTGAAAATCAGGAAGAAAGGGTTTGTCAGTGGTCAGGAATGAATGCAAGCATTACTGACAGAATAGGGCTATTATATGTATAATGTAAATACATTGCTAATGATTTTACTATAGGAATGCATTGAAAATCAGGAAGAAAGGGATTGTCAGTGGTCAGGAATGAATGCAAGCATTACTGATAGAATAGGGCTATTATATGTATAATGTAAATGCATTGCTAATGATTTTACTATAGGAATGCATTGAAAATGAGGAAGAAAGGGATTGTCAGTGGTCAGGAATGAATGCAAGCATTACTGATAGAATAGGGCTATTATATGTATAATGTAAATACATTGCAAATGATTTTACCATAGGAATGCATTGAAAATCAGGAAGAAAGGGATTGTCAGTGGTCAGGAATGAATGCAAGCATTACTGATAGAATAGGGCTATTATATGTATAATGTAAATGCATTGCTAATGATTTTACTATAGGAATGCATTGAAAATCAGGAAGAAAGGGATTGTCAGTGGTCAGGAATGAATGCAAGCATTACTGATAGCATAGGGCTATTATATGTATAATGTAAATACATTGCAAATGATTTTACCATAGGAATGCATTGAAAATGAGGAAGAAAGGGATTGTCAGTGGTCAGGAATGAATGCAAGCATTACTGATAGAATAGGGCTATTATATGTATAATGTAAATATATTGCAAATGATTTTACCATAGGAATGCATTGAAAATCAGGAAGAAAGGGATTGTCAGTGGTCAGGAATGAATGCAAGCATTACTGATAGAATAGGGCTATTATATGTATAATGTAAATACATTGCAAATGATTTTACCATAGGAATGCATTGAAAATGAGGAAGAAAGGGATTGTCAGTGGTCAGGAATGAATGCAAGCATTACTGATAGAATAGGGCTATTATATGTATAATGTAAATACATTGCAAATTATTTTACCATAGGAATGCATTGAAAGTCAGGAAGAAAGGGATTGTCAGTGGTCAGGAATGAATGCAAGCATTACTGATAGAATAGGGCTATTATATGTATAATGTAAATACATTGCAAATGATTTTACCATAGGAATGCATTGAAATTCAGGAAGAAAGGGTTTGTCAGTGGTCAGGAATGAATGCAAGCATTACTGATAGAATAGGGCTATTATATGTATAATGTAAATACATTGCTAATGATTTTTCTATAGGAATGCATTGAAAATCAGGAAGAAAGGGATTGTCAGTGGTCAGGAATGAATGCAAGCATTACTGATAGAATAGGGCTATTATATGTATAATGTAAATGCATTGCTAATGATTTTACTATAGGAATGCATTGAAAATCAGGAAGAAAGGGATTATCAGTGGTCAGGAATGAATGCAAGCATTACTGATAGCATAGGGCTATTATATGTATAATGTAAATACATTGCTAATGATTTTACCATAGGAATGCATTGAAAATGAGGAAGAAAGGGATTGTCAGTGGTCAGGAATGAATGCAAGCATTACTGATAGAATAGGGCTATTATATGTATAATGTAAATACATTGCAAATGATTTTACCATAGGAATGCATTGAAAATCAGGAAGAAAGGGATTGTCAGTGGTCAGGAATGAATGCAAGCATTACTGATAGAATAGGGCTATTATATGTATAATGTAAATACATTGCTAATGATTTTACTATAGGAATGCATTGAAAATCAGGAAGAAAGAGATTGTCAGTGGTCAGGAATGAATGCAAGCATTACTGATAGAATAGGGCTATTATATGTATAATGTAAATGCATTGCTAATGATTTTACTATAGGAATGCATTGAAAATCAGGAAGAAAGGGATTGTCAGTGGTCAGGAATGAATGCAAGCATTACTGATAGAATAGGGCTATTATATGTATAATGTAAATACATTGCAAATGATTTTACCATAGGAATGCATTGAAAATGAGGAAGAAAGGGATTGTCAGTGGTCAGGAATGAATGCAAGCATTACTGATAGAATAGGGCTATTATATGTATAATGTAAATACATTGCAAATGATTTTACCATAGGAATGCATTGAAAGTCAGGAAGAAAGGGATTGTCAGTGGTCAGGAATGAATGCAAGCATTACTGATAGAATAGGGCTATTATATGTATAATGTAAATACATTGCAAATGATTTTACCATAGGAATGCATTGAAATTCAGGAAGAAAGGGTTTGTCAGTGGTCAGGAATGAATGCAAGCATTACTGATAGAATAGGGCTATTATATGTATAATGTAAATACATTGCTAATGATTTTACTATAGGAATGCATTGAAAATCAGGAAGAAAGGGATTGTCAGTGGTCAGGAATGAATGCAAGCATTACTGATAGAATAGGGCTATTATATGTATAATGTAAATGCATTGCTAATGATTTTACTATAGGAATGCATTGAAAATCAGGAAGAAAGGGATTGTCAGTGGTCAGGAATGAATGCAAGCATTACTGATAGAATAGGGCTATTATATGTATAATGTAAATACATTGCAAATGATTTTACCATAGGAATGCATTGAAAATGAGGAAGAAAGAGATTGTCAGTGGTCAGGAATGAATGCAAGCATTACTGATAGAATAGGGCTATTATATGTATAATGTAAATACATTGCAAATGATTTTACCATAGGAATGCATTGAAAATGAGGAAGAAAGGGATTGTCAGTGGTCAGGAATGAATGCAAGCATTACTGATAGAATAGGGCTATTATATGTATAATGTAAATACATTGCAAATGATTTTACCATAGGAATGCATTGAAAATCAGGAAGAAAGGGTTTGTCAGTGGTCAGGAATGAATGCAAGCATTACTGATAGAATAGGGCTATTATATGTATAATGTAAATGCATTGCTAATGATTTTACTATAGGAATGCATTGAAAATCAGGAAGAAAGGGATTGTCAGTGGTCAGGAATGAATGCAAGCATTACTGATAGCATAGGGCTATTATATGTATAATGTAAATGCATTGCAAATGATTTTACCATAGGAATGCATTGAAAATGAGGAAGAAAGGGATTGTCAGTGGTCAGGAATGAATGCAAGCATTACTGATAGAATAGGGCTATTATATGTATAATGTAAATACATTGCAAATGATTTTACCATAGGAATGCATTGAAAGTCAGGAAGAAAGGGATTGTCAGTGGTCAGGAATGAATGCAAGCATTACTGATAGAATAGGGCTATTATATGTATAATGTAAATACATTGCAAATGATTTTACCATAGGAATGCATTGAAAATGAGGAAGAAAGAGATTGTCAGTGGTCAGGAATGAATGCAAGCATTACTGATAGAATAGGGCTATTATATGTATAATGTAAATACATTGCAAATGATTTTACCATAGGAATGCATTGAAAATGAGGAAGAAAGGGATTGTCAGTGGTCAGGAATGAATGCAAGCATTACTGATAGAATAGGGCTATTATATGTATAATGTAAATACATTGCAAATGATTTTACCATAGGAATGCATTGAAAATCAGGAAGAAAGGGTTTGTCAGTGGTCAGGAATGAATGCAAGCATTACTGATAGAATAGGGCTATTATATGTATAATGTAAATGCATTGCTAATGATTTTACTATAGGAATGCATTGAAAATCAGGAAGAAAGGGATTGTCAGTGGTCAGGAATGAATGCAAGCATTACTGATAGCATAGGGCTATTATATGTATAATGTAAATACATTGCAAATGATTTTACCATAGGAATGCATTGAAAATGAGGAAGAAAGGGATTGTCAGTGGTCAGGAATGAATACAAGCATTACTGATAGAATAGGGCTATTATATGTATAATGTAAATACATTGCAAATGATTTTACCATAGGAATGCATTGAAAGTCAGGAAGAAAGGGATTGTCAGTGGTCAGGAATGAATGCAAGCATTACTGATAGAATAGGGCTATTATATGTATAATGTAAATACATTGCAAATGATTTTACCATAGGAATGCATTGAAATTCAGGAAGAAAGGGTTTGTCAGTGGTCAGGAATGAATGCAAGCATTACTGATAGAATAGGGCTATTATATGTATAATGTAAATACATTGCTAATGATTTTACTATAGGAATGCATTAAAAATCAGGAAGAAAGGGATTGTCAGTGGTCAGGATAGAATGCACGCATTACTGATAGAATAGAGGTATTATATGTATAATGTAAATGCATTGCTAATGATTTTACTATAGGAATGCATCGAAAATCAGGAAGAAAGGGATTGTCAGTGGTCAGGAATGAATGCAAGCATTACTGATAGAACAGACGTATTATATGTATAATGTAAATGTATTGCTAATGATTTTACTATAGGAATGCATTGAAAATCAGGAAGAAAGGGATTGTCAGTGGTCAGGAATGAATGCAAGCATTACTGATAGAATAGGGCTATTATGTGTAAAATGTAAATACATTGCTAATGATTTTACTATAGGAATGCATTGAAAATCAGGAAGAAAGGGATTGTCAGTGGTCAGGAATGAATGCAAGCATTACTGATAGAATAGGGCTATTATATGTATAATGTAAATACATTGCTAATGATTTTACTATAGGAATGCATTGAAAATCAGGAAGAAAGGGATTGTCAGTGGTCAGGAATGAATGCATGCATTACTGATAGAACAGACGTATTATATGTATAATGTAAATGTATTGCTAATGATTTTACTATAGGAATGCATTGAAAATCAGGAAGAAAGGGATTGTCAGTGGTCAGGAATGAATGCAAGCATTACTGATAGAATAGGGCTATTATGTGTAAAATGTAAATACATTGCTAATGATTTTACTATAGGAATGGATTGAAAATCAGGAAGAAAGGGATTGTCAGTGGTCAGGAATGAATGCATGCATTACTGATAGAACAGACGTATTATATGTATAATGTAAATGTATTGCTAATAATTTTACTATAGGAATGCATTGAAAATCAAGTAGAAAGGGATTGTCAGTGGTCAGGAATGAATGCAAGCATTACTGATAGAATAGGGCTATTATATGTATAATGTACATACATTGCTAATGATTTTACTATAGGAATGCATTGAAAATCAGGAAGAAAGGGATTGTCAGTGGTCAGGAATGAATGCAAGCATTACTGATAGAATAGGGCTATTATATGTATAATGTAAATGCATTGCTAATGATTTTACTATAGGAATGCATTGAAAATCAGGAAGAATGGGATTGTCAGTGGTCAGGAATGAATGCAAGCATTACTGATAGAATACGGCTATTATATGTAAAATGTAAATACATTGCTAATGATTTTACTATAGGAATGCATTGAAAATCAGGAAGAAAGGGATTGTCAGTGGTCAGGAATGAATGCAAGCATTACTGATAGAATAGGGCTATTATATGTATAATGTAAATGCATTGCTAATGATTTTACTATAGGAATGGATTGAAAATCAGGAAGAAAGGGATTGTCAGTGGTCAGGAATTAATGCATGCATTACTGATAGAACAGACGTATTATATGTATAATGTAAATGTATTGCTAATGATTTTACTATAGGAATGCATTGAAAATCAGGAAGAAAGGGATTGTCAGTGGTCAGGAATGAATGCAAGCATTACTGATAGAATAGGGCTATTATATGTATAATGTAAATGCATTGCTAATGATTTTACTATAGGAATGCATTGAAAATCAGGAAGAAAGGGATTGTCAGTGGTCAGGAATGAATGCAAGCATTACTGATAGAATAGGGCTATTATATGTATAATGTAAATACATTGCAAATGATTTTACCATAGGAATGCATTGAAAATCAGGAAGAAAGGGATTGTCAGTGGTCAGGAATGAATACAAGCATTACTGATAGAATAGGGCTATTATATGTATAATGTAAATACATTGCTAATGATTTTACTATAGGAATGCATTGAAAATCAGGAAGAAAGGGATTGTCAGTGGTCAGGAATGAATGCAAGCATTACTGATAGAATAGGGCTATTATATGTATAATGTAAATGCATTGCTAATGATTTTACTATAGGAATGCATTGAAAATCAGGAAGAAAGGGATTGTCAGTGGTCAGGAATGAATGCAAGCATTACTGATAGAATAGGGCTATTATATGTATAATGTAAATACATTGCAAATGATTTTACTATAGGAATGCATTGAAAATCAGGAAGAAAGGGAATGTCAGTGTTCAGGAATGAATGCAAGCATTACTGATAGAATAGGGCTATTATATGTATAATGTAAATACATTGCAAATGATTTTACCATAGGAATGCATTGAAAATCAGGAAGAAAGGGTTTGTCAGTGGTCAGGAATGAATGCAAGCATTACTGACAGAATAGGGCTATTATATGTATAATGTAAATACATTGCTAATGATTTTACTATAGGAATGCATTGAAAATCAGGAAGAAAGGGATTGTCAGTGGTCAGGAATGAATGCAAGCATTACTGATAGAATAGGGCTATTATATGTATAATGTAAATGCATTGCTAATGATTTTACTATAGGAATGCATTGAAAATCAGGAAGAAAGGGATTGTCAGTGGTCAGGAATGAATGCAAGCATTACTGATAGAATAGGGCTATTATATGTATAATGTAAATACATTGCAAATGATTTTACCATAGGAATGCATTGAAAATCAGGAAGAAAGGGATTGTCAGTGGTCAGGAATGAATGCAAGCATTACTGATAGAATAGGGCTATTATATGTATAATGTAAATACATTGCAAATGATTTTACCATAGGAATGCATTGAAAATCAGGAAGAAAGGGATTGTCAGTGGTCAGGAATGAATGCAAGCATTACTGATAGAATAGGGCTATTATATGTATAATGTAAATACATTCCTAATGATTTTACTATAGGAATGCATTGAAAATCAGGAAGAAAGGGATTGTCAGTGGTCAGGAATGAATGCAAGCATTACTGATAGAATAGGGCTATTATATGTATAATGTAAATGCATTGCTAATGATTTTACTATAGGAATGCATTGAAAATGAGGAAGAAAGGGATTGTCAGTGGTCAGGAATGAATGCAAGCATTACTGATAGAATAGGGCTATTATATGTATAATGTAAATACATTGCAAATGATTTTACCATAGGAATGCATTGAAAATCAGGAAGAAAGGGATTGTCAGTGGTCAGGAATGAATGCAAGCATTACTGATAGAATAGGGCTATTATATGTATAATGTAAATGCATTGCTAATGATTTTACTATAGGAATGCATTGAAAATCAGGAAGAAAGGGATTGTCAGTGGTCAGGAATGAATGCAAGCATTACTGATAGCATAGGGCTATTATATGTATAATGTAAATACATTGCAAATGATTTTACCATAGGAATGCATTGAAAATGAGGAAGAAAGGGATTGTCAGTGGTCAGGAATGAATGCAAGCATTACTGATAGAATAGGGCTATTATATGTATAATGTAAATATATTGCAAATGATTTTACCATAGGAATGCATTGAAAATCAGGAAGAAAGGGATTGTCAGTGGTCAGGAATGAATGCAAGCATTACTGATAGAATAGGGCTATTATATGTATAATGTAAATGCATTGCTAATGATTTTACTATAGGAATGCATTGAAAATCAGGAAGAAAGGGATTGTCAGTGGTCAGGAATGAATGCAAGCATTACTGATAGCATAGGGCTATTATATGTATAATGTACATACATTGCAAATGATTTTACCATAGGAATGCATTGAAAATGAGGAAGAAAGGGATTGTCAGTGGTCAGGAATGAATGCAAGCATTACTGATAGAATAGGGCTATTATATGTATAATGTAAATGCATTGCTAATGATTTTACTATAGGAATGCATTGAAAATGAGGAAGAAAGGGATTGTCAGTGGTCAGGAATGAATGCAAGCATTACTGATAGAATAGGGCTATTATATGTATAATGTAAATACATTGCAAATGATTTTACCATAGGAATGCATTGAAAATCAGGAAGAAAGGGATTGTCAGTGGTCAGGAATGAATGCAAGCATTACTGATAGAATAGGGCTATTATATGTATAATGTAAATACATTGCAAATGATTTTACCATAGGAATGCATTGAAAATCAGGAAGAAAGGGATTGTCAGTGGTCAGGAATGAATGCAAGCATTACTGATAGAATAGGGCTATTATATGTATAATGTAAATGCATTGCTAATGATTTTACTATAGGAATGCATTGAAAATCAGGAAGAAAGGGATTGTCAGTGGTCAGGAATGAATGCAAGCATTACTGATAGCATAGGGCTATTATATGTATAATGTAAATACATTGCAAATGATTTTACCATAGGAATGCATTGAAAATGAGGAAGAAAGGGATTGTCAGTGGTCAGGAATGAATGCAAGCATTACTGATAGAATAGGGCTATTATATGTATAATGTAAATATATTGCAAATGATTTTACCATAGGAATGCATTGAAAATCAGGAAGAAAGGGATTGTCAGTGGTCAGGAATGAATGCAAGCATTACTGATAGAATAGGGCTATTATATGTATAATGTAAATACATTGCAAATGATTTTACCATAGGAATGCATTGAAATTCAGGAAGAAAGGGTTTGTCAGTGGTCAGGAATGAATGCAAGCATTACTGATAGAATAGGGCTATTATATGTATAATGTAAATACATTGCTAATGATTTTACTATAGGAATGCATTGAAAATCAGGAAGAAAGGGATTGTCAGTGGTCAGGAATGAATGCAAGCATTACTGATAGAATAGGGCTATTATATGTATAATGTAAATGCATTGCTAATGATTTTACTATAGGAATGCATTGAAAATCAGGAAGAAAGGGATTATCAGTGGTCAGGAATGAATGCAAGCATTACTGATAGCATAGGGCTATTATATGTATAATGTAAATACATTGCTAATGATTTTACCATAGGAATGCATTGAAAATGAGGAAGAAAGGGATTGTCAGTGGTCAGGAATGAATGCAAGCATTACTGATAGAATAGGGCTATTATATGTATAATGTAAATACATTGCAAATGATTTTACCATAGGAATGCATTGAAAATCAGGAAGAAAGGGATTGTCAGTGGTCAGGAATGAATGCAAGCATTACTGATAGAATAGGGCTATTATATGTATAATGTAAATACATTGCTAATGATTTTACTATAGGAATGCATTGAAAATCAGGAAGAAAGGGATTGTCAGTGGTCAGGAATGAATGCAAGCATTACTGATAGAATAGGGCTATTATATGTATAATGTAAATGCATTGCTAATGATTTTACTATAGGAATGCATTGAAAATCAGGAAGAAAGGGATTGTCAGTGGTCAGGAATGAATGCAAGCATTACTGATAGAATAGGGCTATTATATGTATAATGTAAATACATTGCAAATGATTTTACCATAGGAATGCATTGAAAATGAGGAAGAAAGGGATTGTCAGTGGTCAGGAATGAATGCAAGCATTACTGATAGAATAGGGCTATTATATGTATAATGTAAATACATTGCAAATGATTTTACCATAGGAATGCATTGAAAGTCAGGAAGAAAGGGATTGTCAGTGGTCAGGAATGAATGCAAGCATTACTGATAGAATAGGGCTATTATATGTATAATGTAAATACATTGCAAATGATTTTACCATAGGAATGCATTGAAATTCAGGAAGAAAGGGTTTGTCAGTGGTCAGGAATGAATGCAAGCATTACTGATAGAATAGGGCTATTATATGTATAATGTAAATACATTGCTAATGATTTTACTATAGGAATGCATTGAAAATCAGGAAGAAAGGGATTGTCAGTGGTCAGGAATGAATGCAAGCATTACTGATAGAATAGGGCTATTATATGTATAATGTAAATGCATTGCTAATGATTTTACTATAGGAATGCATTGAAAATCAGGAAGAAAGGGATTGTCAGTGGTCAGGAATGAATGCAAGCATTACTGATAGAATAGGGCTATTATATGTATAATGTAAATACATTGCAAATGATTTTACCATAGGAATGCATTGAAAATGAGGAAGAAAGAGATTGTCAGTGGTCAGGAATGAATGCAAGCATTACTGATAGAATAGGGCTATTATATGTATAATGTAAATACATTGCAAATGATTTTACCATAGGAATGCATTGAAAATGAGGAAGAAAGGGATTGTCAGTGGTCAGGAATGAATGCAAGCATTACTGATAGAATAGGGCTATTATATGTATAATGTAAATACATTGCAAATGATTTTACCATAGGAATGCATTGAAAATCAGGAAGAAAGGGTTTGTCAGTGGTCAGGAATGAATGCAAGCATTACTGATAGAATAGGGCTATTATATGTATAATGTAAATGCATTGCTAATGATTTTACTATAGGAATGCATTGAAAATCAGGAAGAAAGGGATTGTCAGTGGTCAGGAATGAATGCAAGCATTACTGATAGCATAGGGCTATTATATGTATAATGTAAATACATTGCAAATGATTTTACCATAGGAATGCATTGAAAATGAGGAAGAAAGGGATTGTCAGTGGTCAGGAATGAATACAAGCATTACTGATAGAATAGGGCTATTATATGTATAATGTAAATACATTGCAAATGATTTTACCATAGGAATGCATTGAAAGTCAGGAAGAAAGGGATTGTCAGTGGTCAGGAATGAATGCAAGCATTACTGATAGAATAGGGCTATTATATGTATAATGTAAATACATTGCAAATGATTTTACCATAGGAATGCATTGAAATTCAGGAAGAAAGGGTTTGTCAGTGGTCAGGAATGAATGCAAGCATTACTGATAGAATAGGGCTATTATATGTATAATGTAAATACATTGCTAATGATTTTACTATAGGAATGCATTGAAAATCAGGAAGAAAGGGATTGTCAGTGGTCAGGAATGAATGCAAGCATTACTGATAGAATAGGGCTATTATATGTATAATGTAAATGCATTGCTAATGATTTTACTATAGGAATGCATTGAAAATCAGGAAGAAAGGGATTATCAGTGGTCAGGAATGAATGCAAGCATTACTGATAGCATAGGGCTATTATATGTATAATGTAAATACATTGCAAATGATTTTACCATAGGAATGCATTGAAAATGAGGAAGAAAGGGATTGTCAGTGGTCAGGAATGAATGCAAGCATTACTGATAGAATAGGGCTATTATATGTATAATGTAAATACATTGCAAATGATATTACCATAGGAATGCATTGAAAATCAGGAAGAAAGGGATTGTCAGTGGTCAGGAATGAATGCAAGCATTACTGATAGAATAGGGCTATTATATGTATAATGTAAATACATTGCTAATGATTTTACTATAGGAATGCATTGAAAATCAGGAAGAAAGGGATTGTCAGTGGTCAGGAATGAATGCAAGCATTACTGATAGAATAGGGCTATTATATGTATAATGTAAATGCATTGCTAATGATTTTACTATAGGAATGCATTGAAAATCAGGAAGAAAGGGATTGTCAGTTTTCAGGAATGAATGCAAGCATTACTGATAGAATAGGGCTATTATATGTATAATGTAAATACATTGCAAATGATTTTACCATAGGAATGCATTGAAAATGAGGAAGAAAGGGATTGTCAGTGGTCAGGAATGAATGCAAGCATTACTGATAGAATAGGGCTATTATATGTATAATGTAAATACATTGCAAATGATTTTACCATAGGAATGCATTGAAAGTCAGGAAGAAAGGGATTGTCAGTGGTCAGGAATGAATGCAAGCATTACTGATAGAATAGGGCTATTATATGTATAATGTAAATACATTGCAAATGATTTTACCATAGGAATGCATTGAAATTCAGGAAGAAAGGGTTTGTCAGTGGTCAGGAATGAATGCAAGCATTACTGATAGAATAGGGCTATTATATGTATAATGTAAATACATTGCTAATGATTTTACTATAGGAATGCATTGAAAATCAGGAAGAAAGGGATTGTCAGTGGTCAGGAATGAATGCAAGCATTACTGATAGAATAGGGCTATTATATGTATAATGTAAATGCATTGCTAATGATTTTACTATAGGAATGCATTGAAAATCAGGAAGAAAGGGATTGTCAGTGGTCAGGAATGAATGCAAGCATTACTGATAGAATAGGGCTATTATATGTATAATGTAAATACATTGCAAATGATTTTACCATAGGAATGCATTGAAAATCAGGAAGAAAGGGATTGTCAGTGGTCAGGAATGAATGCAAGCATTACTGATAGAATAGGGCTATTATATGTATAATGTAAATACATTGCAAATGATTTTACCATAGGAATGCATTGAAAATCAGGAAGAAAGGGGTTGTCAGTGGTCAGGAATGAATGCAAGCATTACTGATAGAATAGGGCTATTATATGTATAATGTAAATACATTGCTAATGATTTTACTATAGGAATGCATTGAAAATCAAGAAGTAAGGGATTGTCAGTGGTCAGGAATGAATGCAAGCATTACTGATAGAATATGGCTATTATATGTATAATGTAAATGCATTGCTAATGATTTTACTATAGGAATGCATTGAAAATCAGGAAGAAAGGGATTGTCAGTGGTCAGGAATGAATGCAAGCATTACTGATAGAATAGGGCTATTATATGTATAATGTAAATGCATTGCTAATGATTTTACTATAGGAATGCATTGAAAATCAGGAAGAAAGGGATTGTCAGTGGTCAGGAATAAATGTGAACATTATGAACAACAACTAATAATTAATCAACTGTAAAGTGATCTTTTAATGGCTTCCGTGTTAAATAAAGCCAAACGTCTGTTGGCTCCTGTAGCTGACCTGGGTAGGAACAAAATGACCTTTTTTCAAAAGAGTGTGGAAATCAACATTGCTCAAAGCCAATCAGGTGACTAAGGTCCTTCATAAGTTGCAAATCTACTTCTCTGAAGAAAATGAAAAGGATTTCTATATCTATGTCAGACCACTCCAGCTAGATAGGAAAATGAGAAACAAATAAGCAAACATTCATATTAAAAAAAATTGGCTTAACATGAAAGGAAGAAAATTGATCACATGTGACTATTTCTGTCAAATGGAAAAATGATAAATTATCCACTTGATAATTATTATCTAAAATATTGAGATTTTTATTTAAACTCATGAATTATTTTAACTAATATCATCTGTGAGGAGTTTTCCAACATTCATTGCCATATTGGGGGACTGGTATTATGTACCAATTCAGTACTGTTTTCTTTATTTCTAAAGATATTTTCCTGTTTCTTAATACTTAGTTTCTGGAACCATCTTTCTCTATTCTAATGCAAAAAAACTAAGATATTACACATCAGTTCAGCACAATTTTCTTCATTTCTTACATTTTCCTTTTTCTTAATACTTTGCTTACTTTCTGGAAGACACCTTTCTCATTCTAATGCAAAAAACTAAGATATTACGCATCAGTTCAGCACTATTTTCTTCATTTCTTACAACATTTTCCTGTTTCTTAATACTTTGCTTTGTTTCTGGAAGACACTTTTTTCTATTCTAATGTACAAAGATATTACATGCCTTTCAGATTTCAGTGTCACATTTTCTATCCTCTGTTAAAACACTTTCCAGATATTTAAATTTTTGTACCTGTTTGATTTGTAATTTGTATGTTGGGCCCACCATTTTATTTTTCCATTTATAACTTAGTTCAGTTCAGTTGCATTCTTATTCGTGTCATGTTTTATCATAATGTGAAAACCAGGAGGTTCAGCAATCAGAAATTCAGTAACTTATCAGAAGGCTGTGGGGGAAAATGAAATCGATAAATAATAATAATAATAATGAATAATAAAAAAGAAATACATTTTCCCATGATGCTAAGAGTAAAGGAACTTGGAAATAAGATTACACCGCACTTGGTTTCGCCAAATGCCATTAGGCAGGGATGATTCAATGTTTAAAAAGACAAACATTTTTCTGCTTCACTCTCTTTCTCCCCATCACTCCAAAATGTAGCACAATGTGGTAATCATGTCCCCGATGAGGAACATTAATTTCCCTGGTCTACTGATAACGGAACTCTCTTTTTACTTTCCAATGCATGACTCTCACACATTTCTTCCAAAAACTTACACCTATGAAGTAAGCCAAGCTTTATCGTTAGTTGTTCCAACTCTGTGCAAGGCTGATATGAGCACAACTACTGTAATGATGCTTACACTTATCTACCCTAACTTCTGGACCAAGAAAAAGAAACTCGACATCCCATAACGATGTTCAAACCTTCCAACGATGAAGTAAGTACAAACCATTGCTTGGTTGTTCAACTCTTCTCATTTGAGCATGAGCATTAATACAATTTTTATTCTTACTTTTACCCTAACACCTGGACCAAAAAGAAAATGGACATACACAAGAGACATTAACAAATTTGTTTCACTACAGTTTTTGTATACTTTTTCATTTATTATTTACATATGAACACGAACCCCACCTACAATAAACACACAACCTTTGAAGTTCCATAAGCTATTCAGAATCAATTTCAACATTTAGAGAAACTTGGCTGTAAATAATCATATATTTAAAAATAAAATAGTCAAGTTCCATACAGTAAAATGAAGACTGCTTGTTTGGTTGTTTTTGTTTTGTGGCATATCAATAACTCTATGGGTTATTTAATGCTGAAATCTAAATATTTTGAACACAAACTTGTTTTATTTTTTTGGAGATAATGTTGTTAGTGATACAAATCTTACTAATTAACCCATAGCTGGGGAGAGAAGAGGTGGATTCATACTTATCCAAGGGTATTTGCATGAAAATGAATATAACAAAACCAAATGAAACTGATGCTATCAGAACACTAATGCTGAAAAACAAAATTCCCTGACAAGGCCTGGTTCAGTTTAGGTTATGGTTTTCAAACTGTTCTTAACAGTCCAAAACACTGAACTGATATTATCAAGAAGTCATTTCTTGAGAAAGTGACAATGGTGAGATTTGAACCTGGGTCACATGCTCAGAATACTAATGTCCTAACCACCCAGCCATGCATTCTGTAACAAACAGACTAGCCCAGAATTTGAACTCAGCTTGCCAGATCCTCTTTTGACACCAAAATCCATTACATCCATACATATTAATAGTACTCTTCTTAATATCTGTAGAAGTTAGGAATTAAGAGACTTAAAGAATTGTCTGCAGGTTAAAGAAACTCTAATGAGAGCTTTCAAATTGAGCTAATCCTTTTTAATAAAGACAAGTGAAAAATAAAATTTCTACAAGAATTTATATTTGCTTCTTAATCTCTATTTCAATAACACAACCTTCCAATTAAAAAAATAAAAAAAAAAATAAATTTCTCTTTTCATTATATAAGGTTTTTTTTCTTTTACATTTTTTTTTTAAGATTTCTTGATTTTGTCGGAACCAATCTGAGCAGAAATTAAGTTACAAAATAAAATCTAATGCAAAGTCAACAGGAAATTCACATTGATTATGAAAACTGAAGCAAAAAATTCAGCTGACGATTTTTTTTTTGTCTTGTAATTTAGAGAATCAGTGAATTGTTGCTGGTTCATTAATGTTTCATCATGCAAGAACTCTCCCCCTCTGTTTTACCCGACTCAAAAGAAAAAAAATTAACCATCTGTTATTAAGATTAAGGATCAGCTTATTCAGAAATATTTCAGATTATTCTTGTCACTTTGCTGAAAAAAGGTGGGTGGAGATTCTCTTGTTCAAATTCAGTTTATGAATTAAAAAAACCATCTTAGAAAAGTATTGATTTCCAGTTTAACACAAGTAAAACTCAGTAAATTCGTTTTTTACCTCCACTGTTGAAGATTCAAAGAGATTTTTTTTAATGTTTATTTTTAGGAAACTTTACAAATAACAAAAGACAGTTTTTATTCATTTTTTAGTGTCTCTATAAAAAAAAATGAGAGTTTGTATTTACATCAGAAGGTTACCAGTATGGATAGGTGATAAGATAATGGCCTAGTGGATAAGTGTTGTGACTTAATCCAAAGAGTTGTGAGTTCAATGCCTGACCACAGCAGAGGTGAACAAAAATTTGGAGAGTTGAGTTACTAAAAAGAGAAGTAACTGAAATTGAGGTATCCAGAAGAGGCATAGCACATGGAACTAGAATAATCTACCTCAGTGGATGAAACAAGTCAAAATTCCAATAACCTGAAGAAGACTGGGGTTGTACAATGGCTGAAACGTTGTGAATATGACAATAATGTAAATAATTTTTTTATCAGAAACTTTGGGAATAAAACAAACTAAAATAAATAATAAATTTTTATTTATTTTCTTTAGAGTGATGTGTGAGTCCCTTGATAATCCGATTAGCAAAAAGTTCCTTAATAAGGTGGATATTTGTAGCAGTCTGGAGCAATATCCATTTTGGTGTTTTGAAGTAGGACCATGGTAGGGATAGTACTAATCTCAAAAATTAGGTCAATGTCAATCAGCTGTATTTTTTCTTAACAGGGTGGAAATGTAAGTAAGCAGATGACCTATTAACAGATTCTTCATGTGTCACTCATGGCTGGTTCCTTCCTGGTAGTATTCTTATGTTCTGTCCTCTCCTGCTGTCCGTTCTCATCCCCTCCCCTCTGCCAGTAGATCTAGAGTGTCAGGTTTATATCCTTTTGAATAGGTTTGAGAATTTGATGCAACATTCTTTTTATTTTTGTTTTGATATTTTATTTTTATCAGGGCCCACTACAATTTTATACATGATGTGGCAGAAATAATTCCCACATTTTAATGGTTGACAAGGTAACTGCTATTAACAAAATTATTTCACTGTTGTTTAAACAAATGGCTACAGTTTTTATTTATTTAGTTTTAAAAATAATGTCTCCCAAACAGTGGCCTTGTACATTGGGTCTGTGAAGTCTTTACCCATACTCTGTCTCCTAGCGTACATTTAATTCTTGTATTCTTTTTCTGTCTGGCTTTTACACTTTTTCCT